>JALNIO010001731.1:3453-19978 GCA_023509875.1 Rugonectria rugulosa | reverse complement strand
TCATGTAGGATTTGTCAACACAAGAACAGGGAACGATATCGTATGAATGGGGGAGCTAGTGACGAATCAAGATCTGGGACCTCAATTCTCCGGCCTGATGCATCCGGAGCTTTTGTGAGGTGTCAGTTTTCCTCGTGCACACGCGAGGGTGTGATATTATGCACATCACATTTTCCAGCTGTACCTCAGGACGAAGAACTTGGTGCTAGTGCGACGTGACGGGGCTTACGCGCATGGAAGCGAAGGCTAGGTGGCCGGATACGTTGACAGTCTGGCACGTTGATAGGCATGGAAGAGGCGGGACGTACAGAATGAGGACCCGAATAACCATTATGGGTGGCAGTCTGACAAGGCACGTACCGGTCCGAAGCTCTTTTGCTTTCGCCTAATGCGGATGGATGGAAAGGATGCCGTGGACGGGATTTGTATGCCGGTGAGCGAGTGAGAGAGAGAGTGTGAGAGTGTGTGAGAGTGAGACAGTATGGTTGAGTGAGTGAGTGTGTGTGTGTGTGTGTGTAAGAGTGACAGCGTAAGTTACCCGGTACTTGGTATGGATGGCATCAGCATCAAGATCAAGGCAAGGAGCAATAAGAGAAAACAATTTTCTGCTGACGTCGACTTTGCTGACAACGGAGAAAAGGTACGGGGGCGTGGAGCAACAAGGCAATGTAGGGGGTCGGATTCTGGGTCCCCGGGTTAAACTAGGCGCCTAGAACGGACGCGCCGCACATCGATACAGTAGTTTGGATGTCGATTCTATCGGAGGGCGGGAGATATCGAACGAACCGACGAGTGACGAGTGACGAGAGCCCTATGGCAGTGCTGCAAACCTAGGACGCCCCATGTCATCCTTCTACTACTCCGTAATATCATGTAGTTGAGTACGGAGTATGCCAAGACAAGGGGGGACTTGGGGGAGCACTCTCGACCTCTCCGCAACTCCACAGATGCCGACTGTGTGAGCCGCTTGGAGTATCCCTACACAGGCAGGCAGGCGAAAGAGAGTGGTGTCAGTGGATGCCCTGGCAGCTCCCCCTCGCCTGCTCGAGAATTGGGGGATGTCGCCTATAGCACCTAAAGCGGAGGAGAATAACTGGCACAAGGCAGGACATGGCTAGTCCTCCTCCTCACAGCCACTGCCCCTGTTTTCTCGCCCCTGGCGCCTTAGTCTTCCGGCATCCCTGCCTTCCCGTCCCTCCAACCTTCTCGCACACGAATAAACTCCCCCAATCCCTGCCCAGATAGTCACCACGGAAGAGTGAGTGGTGTGCCGTAAGTACCGTTCTGCTCTCTAATCAACGGTACTTGCTGCTGACGGCCCTCCCTTACCTCCCGCGCCATCGCACGCCTTGAACGGTACTGAGATGCCGTGCACGGCGTCGACCTGAGTCTGGCCCAGCGAGTCGGCCGACCGCCTAAGCCCTGCCGGATGTCCATGGTGTGTACGATTTCCCATTCTTCCTGTCCCCGCCAGCGTACGAGTAGCAATCCAAAACAGTTCGCCGGGCGGCCCGAGGGTTATCCTTGGCTCCATGCTCTCTGACCTGCCCGAGTGGGGATAACCTCTCCCCCCAAAGGCCAAAGAGCCGGAAGGAATCCTACTGTAGTCGCTGTGCCATGTGTGTAGGTGCTGTACTGGTAACCAAGTCCGCCCCCCGTAGCGGCAGGACTGCAATACTGATCCTCCTTTTGCATGCTCCCCCCCTCCGCTGCAACGACACATGGGGGATCTGTGAATGGGGACAGG
Source organism: Rugonectria rugulosa (assembly GCA_023509875.1). Taxonomy (NCBI): domain Eukaryota; kingdom Fungi; phylum Ascomycota; class Sordariomycetes; order Hypocreales; family Nectriaceae; genus Rugonectria; species Rugonectria rugulosa. The sequence continues at coordinate 18,231 of JALNIO010001731.1, read as the reverse complement.
ACGGCCTTCCCCATCCAATAAAGCCCTGCATCGATAACCAAGTTACGGATCGAGTTACGAATTGCCTTATTCTGGGCTCAGACTCGAAGCTGACCCAGTCCGCTAAACCATCTCAAACACCCTCTGAAAGAGAATGACGCCGTAACGGATGGACGATGCAACCCACAAACCCCCTGCACGTTCCGTCCGAGTCCTTCTCGTTCTCGTCTGCGCCCTTCCCCCCAAAGGAGGAGCTTTCTGGAGCTTCTGGAGCCCTTGAAACGGATCGAGGGCTTCGGTCTCACTCACCTAATTTCTCGTCCAGCCAGCCCAGACAAAGAAGCCTAATTAGCCCTGATTGCAATGCATGCTTGTGGCAGCTGTGCTACCGCCCGCCGCCGATCTTTGGCACCAAGCTTTGTGCCCAGTGGGACACGTAACGCATCGCCGCCCGGGGGGGTTTACCAAGTACCGTAGATGCTCTGCACACTAGAGCAATAGGGATACCTCATCGTATCGTACCATGACCCTGCCAAGCTGCACCACGGTCGACGTAGCAGCGGAGCTGTGCCGACCTACCTAGCACAGATATCCTGCATCCTTCGAGCTAATGAGCCATGGGGGGTCTTACTTATGAACCGTTGAGCCAAGCATCATCGCTGGCCTCCGGCAGACATCGTCAGCACGCCAGCGCCATTAAAAGGTCCCCCATTCTATATAAGGACTAGAGTGTAGCTCTGACAACAGAGATATTACTGCATGTGCCGGTCCCCAGTCAGATACACATACATATACGTGCATTGCGCATTCCTTGCGAGAATCCAGCATCAGTTGGTTCTCCAGTCTCACTCATCCTTCGCTCCCGCACAATTCTCAAATGGATCCGGGACCGGCACACAAACGGCGACGCCCGGCCGTGGCATGCACCGAGTGCCGCCGTCGAAAAGTCCGATGTGATCGGGCAATTCCTTGCGGTCCTTGCAGTAAATCGCCCCTGGGGCTTCGATGTGTCTACAACAACTCCAACCCGAGTCTCGAGAGGATGCAACAGGAGGTCTTTTCCCAGTTTGGCTATGGACAGTCCGTTTTGAAGCCGAACGGCCTGCAAGACAATGTTGGAGAACTGGAGTTCTTTTCCATGGATACGACTTATATGAATGAAGAGACGGACTCTGGCTTTATTGACTACTTCAACGTGGGCATGCCCAATCCCTCTCACGACCCTACCGATATATCAATTACAACTTTTGACAATGAAGCACTTACATTGACTGGAAGAAACAACCACACCTCGGGCAGCGTCTTGGATTCAACGCCTCAGCTGTCCTGGGACTCACGCTCAGCATCTGGGTCAAGATTCTCTGGAGTATCAGGCCCAGGTTCCTCGGGCTCTGTGGCCTCGATAGCCCCCGGAGGTTCGGGATCACGAAGGTCAAGATCTCGGGCCTCGGGCCACAGCTCGCACTCGCACACGCCCAGTTCCAGCTCTGGCTCAGGTCCCACCGAGCATGCAGACAGCAACGGGCCAACGCCAGCCGCAGGAGGCAGGGACAAGCTGTGGCATCATGCCTTTGCTCGGACGAAGCGGCTCCGGTTTCTTCAGGGACTCGTGAACCACCAGTTCGACGTTGACAGCATTCCGACGTCGGATAACGAGACGGTTCAGTCTCTCATGGAGACATTCACAAGGCTTGATCGTGCTTCTCAGCGGGAGTGCGAGAGCAGAGCCATGTCCTCTCACAACCTCCTCGTCTGGCCGGCCACCTCAACTCTGCCAACCGGAACAGGCCGGTCGTTGTTGCCACAAAGAGCAGACTGTGACGTGCTCCTCGATACATACATCAACACCTTCGAGTCAGTCCTACGCATACTGCATGTGCCCACATTTAGACGAGAATACGAGCGCTTCTGGATGAATCCTGCGTCTCAATCAGCCGAGGAGGACGAGACCTTTGCCTGCAAGCTCATGATCACAATGGCCCTGGGATCATGCGTCTGCTCCAGCCGTCACGTCCTGGACGACTCAGAGCGAGCTCAGGGAGTCTCCCTCCGCCAGCAAGCAATGGGGTGGATATCTCATGCTCGGCAATGGCTCGGCAGCAGGATATTCGCTCGGGCTGACGTGGACACGGCTCAAATTATGTGCTTACTCGCTCTGGCGAGACATACACATCAGCACACAATTCCTACCGGAGCAGTTTGGTTCCCGGGGGATCACGACCTGACTAGGATCGGGATCCAAATGGGTCTCCATCGTGAGCCAAGAAGTCGGTTCCCGAACATGCCCGCCAAGGAGGCCGAGATACGTCGACGCCTATGGGGAACCATGCTTGAGCTGTCCCTCCAGCTGTGCTTCGACGAAGGACTGCCGGCTCCCATCTCCCCAGAGAGCTACGACTGCGGTCCGCCGTCTAGTGTGCTGGACGAGGAGCTCGACTTTCTTAGCACCAACACACCTTTGTCATCCAAACGTTCTACTTATACACCGTCCATTGTCCATACACTCTTAGCAGGAACACAACGACTGCGTCTCCGGATTCTGGAAGTAGTCAACGCCCCTGGCACATCCAAGTCTTATGAGGAAACCCATCAGCTGGCATCCGAACTGAATGCCGTCTGCCACAAGAATTTAGACAAGTTACGGTCGATGAAGAAGGCGACCAACTTCCAGATCAAGCTTCTGGATGTCTTTACCCGACCCTTTGTCCTTGCCCTCCACGAACCCTTTGCTGATCAAGCAACCTCGAACCCCGCATACTACTATTCTCGTAAGATGCGTATGGAAGTTTCCGCGCTCCTCCTTGCAAACCCTCTGCTGGCGGTGCCGGCGTCAACCTCCAGCTCCAACCTTTCTGATCTCAACTCAAGGTCTACCCCCATGCCACCTGGCATTGACGCCTGTGCCGCGCTCTCTACCCGGGGCCATGGGCACTTTGCGCTTGTCCAGCGTCAAGCCACAGCTGCCCTCTGCCTCGACCTCATCAGCGAGCTGGAGGAGAAGTCATTCCCAGTCACCGACGGCGCCGGCTGGAGACAGCTGTGCGATGCGGTGAGGAACGCTGTGTGTGTGTTCGAGAGTCGTGTGCGGGCCGCCGAAGGAACACATTCCACCCACGAGTTCCTCTTCTTCGCGTGCGCCGAAGCATACATTGAAGCCATGCTGCAAGGGTGCCGCTCCCGTGACGCCGACCAGGCCATTGCCGAAGCGGCCCGGACAGCACTGGCGGTATGTTGCGAAGTGATGAGACGGCAGAGACAGGGTAGTCCATCCGGAGGAATGGACGACGACGAGGACAATTCCATAATGTGGACAAATGCCGATCGCGAGAGCCTGATGGGCAGTGATGGGGATATGGCCTAATACTTTTGAGGTCGAGTTGAATGATAATGATTAGCCACGCCAGTAATCAGGGGCATAGCGGCAATGAGTACATAGAGAAGATTAGTATTTTTCGTGATGTGTTTTTAGCCATTGATCCATTAGCAGTTTGTACACTTAGAAACATAGATATGGGATAAAGAAAAGCATTTCCCTTGTAATAGACCTCATCAGCTACGATTGTATCCAATGATGTGAATTGACTCTCCAGGACCAAGCTGCAAATAAAAAGGGTCTTTTTACTATTAATGTTAGGAACTTAGTTTCTATTTATAGTCGAGATTTTAATATCCCAGTACAAAAACGTATTTCTGTGGATAAGGTATATCTTGAAAGTTGTAAGTGACATGTGAGCTTCAAACCTCAGCCCTATATACCCGACCTTGAGGTCGACTTTAACTTCTCACAACCAACACCACAATCAACATGATTAGTTCATGTATGTCAAATAGTCTACTCCTCCGCCTCGATCCATCCGCTCCCTGATCGAGATCTCGGGGAGTTCTTTGTTCCTCCCCCGTCCCCCTCCCCCTCCCCCCTGGGGCTAGTCGGGATGGGCGACTCGGGCATACTTCCCAAGTAGTTTCGTACGAAGGACCAACGAGAACTCTGCAGATCCTCTGCGAGCGGACGGACCAAAAGGACCCCCTCTCCACATGCTGGGTTTGTCTCTTCCAGAGCCTCGGGAGCAACGTAGCAGTGCTTGATCGAGGTGGGACATGCAGACCCCAAAAGCTTATGGACGGGAGGCAATAATTCAGATCTTGAACGGTGGGGGGGACGAGGGAACTTGTTGAGGGCATCAGCACGAGTGATCTGATCATCATGCGTCGTTGGCTTCGTTCGCGCGCGGACGGTCGGACTCTCTTTAGAGCCCGTTGCACATGCCCGTGTTCGGCGATTGTTTCTCGGCGGTTTCCAGATGTAACCTAGCTGCAGTAAAGTCCTCTTTCCACAGGGTTTCAAATTTATTAAATACTTGTACACCCTTTATTCGAACATGTCCCCAACTATAAATACTCCTCCTCAACTTACTCAGATCACTCGATGTTCATGTCGTAAGAAATCGCCGAGTTCCCAATGCCCTTGTCTCAGATACGGAGCGGATCACGGCAGCGTTTTTAAAACGCCGACGAAACGAAACGGCGGCTCCACACACAAAATTTATGCAAATTCTGGGGCTGGTGACTTCAGCCACACAGAGTCGCAGTTAAAGTTACTCCGGATGTTGCTCACCAGCCTCAATCACTTCCGTCCAATCGGCGAGTGGCAGAGGTGGGGCCGTTTTATCACCGTCACCGGCCCCGATGGGGTGGGGTAGCAATGGTCCACCCACGCGCCAATTCGCCTTCCTCCACTGCCGAAAGCTCGCGTGATGTAGCCCGGAATCTTGCTCCAACATGCTCAATCAACTCAATACTTGAAGAGAGCATCTTCTGCCATTGGACATGATCCCTCCGTCCTTGGCATCCCGCCACTCGACAACTTCAATATGCCGTTCAATAAATCCTCTGCCATCTTCCTCTCGTCCTGCAATTCCTTTTCCGGCCGACAGTGCTCTTCCTCCGTATCGATAACGTCATCGTCTTTGAGCTCCCGACCCCTCCATACCTCTTCCTCACCTTTGAGCTCCTCGCCCATCTCTTATACCCTGCTACCGAGCTCCCACGTCGATTCCTGGCACCACAGCCGCCGCAGCTATGCCACCGTGAACCATCACCATCGGCGGAGTCACAATGACCTTCCCGAGTGGCCGAAACACCCGCATCCGACGCCCTACGATATCCTCGCCATGAGACGGACCGACCCTTACACGAAGCACCGGTTCTACCAATTGGTCAAGGTCTACCATCCAGACAGACACGGTCATGCCGCCGAAATCCATCACCTGTCCAAGGCCGCCCGCCTCGAGCGATATCGGCTCATCGTCGCTGCCAACGACCTCCTCAGCGACCCCTCCAAGCGCCGCCTCTACGACACTCACGGCGTCGGATGGACCGGCGACCGACCCCCGACCCTCAACGAGAGCGTCCGCTACGCCGAGCACGCGTGGCGCGACCAGCCCGGCAACGCCTCGCGAAACGCAACGTGGGAGGACTGGGAGCGCTGGTACGATGCGCGCGACGGCAAGCCGGCAGACTCCATGTACATGTCCAACGGCTTCTTCGCCACGCTCGTCGTCATGATGTGCATGATTGGCGCCTTTGCCCAGATGAGCCGCGCCGAGTCGTCCGGCGTCGAGTACATGGAGATGGGGAACCAGAGGAACATGGCCATCGGGCAGCAGATGGCGCGCAACACCTTGATAGCCGCTGGCCGGAGCAAGGACGAGCGTGTCGATAATTTTCTGAGGGACAGAGAGAATTTGACGTATCAATTTTCACCGTCGAAATATGAGAACTTGTCGCCAGAGACAGGTTCCGAGGGTGAGCAAGGACGTCATCAACCTCGGCCATGACGGAGTCTCGGAAGTAGAACAAGGATTATTCACTAGCATTTGATTTACGGAGTTTGCGTTCAAGTAGCCTATTTCGCGCTTGGGGTTTTAAACAGAATGCGTCAACTGAGAGCTGTCTGGACTACCTGCCTATCCAGGCATTGAAAGTGCCCATGATGAACTAGACGTCTTAATTCCTTGGGCTAATCCTTCACTTCTCGAACTTTGGTCTCTTTCTCTCGCTTGCCCGTGGCCAGAGGCAGCTTCCCCCGTTCTATCAACGCCTTCAACTCTCTGCTCTCCCACGAATTAGATGCACCCCGTTCAAGCAGCTCCGCTTCGACTGCCATGTCTGCGTATTCCTTGGCTTCCTTTTTATACCCCATCTCGTTCGCCTTTTGTGCCGCCAGCACCAGCGCGCTGGCCATCGTGGTGTCAAGTCGCTCTTCTCTGTGCCGACGGATGAACTCGCGCACGTGGTCCATGGTGGTATTAGGATCTCCAAGCTGAAGTCTCTGCTGCAGGCTGTCTATCCGATCCAGGCGTCTGTCGCTCTCGTCCCTGAGCATCTTGGGGAGCGCGCAAAGACTGCATCGGCATCGGAAACGCCAGGAGTGCCTTGTTTGCTCTTGGCGCTGCTTCCAATTCTGCAGAGGGTATAGATAGGACACCGTAATCTCCTCCCCAGCAAGGATCGGACGAGCGATGGAACCGCGGAAGACGAGGTTGTCGCCAATGTGGTAGACCAGGTTGGGGCGGCAGTCGTGGTTGAGTCGAGCTACTTCGGGGTAGATGCCTGTATGCCTGCCCCAGCCGTATCCGCTGCTGACAAGAACCTGGTAGCCGTTTGAGAAGCAGATGTCTCTGATATGATGCCCGCAAGGGTGAGCCATCAAGCCCAGGAACTGTTTCTGTGTGTACTTTGGTAGATATTTCACACCCTCTTCGAGGAGGTCCAGGTACCGCTCGTTATGGTAATCCTTCTTGAAGAGCTCTTTGTAGACGAGAAACACGGGTGTGAACGGCATGATAGCCTCCCCTCGCTCCATGCGACGGTTTGCAATCACGCCCAAGCCCTTTCCTGGAATTTTTTCAACTCGATAGGTGTTTGCAGCCCGTGTTTTGGGGTCGTGATGCATGTTGTTGAGTGATGGCAGAAATCTCCCCTGCGTGATGGCCACGATGCCTCTGCCACCAGAGTAGCCTCGATTCGAATACAAGCAGAAGTCCTTGACACATTTGTGTGGACCGTCCCATCCCATATCAGAAACGCCATTGATTCTAGTCCCGGTACGCTGGAAGCTGTGAAGAGGACTGTCCTGGTGCAAACCACACGTAGGTGGTTCAAGTAAGTTGACGACAGGTTTCTGCGCACAGAACGGTGCGTCCTCTCGTGTGATAGCTATGGCCGATACAATGCTGAGCCCCGCAAGGATGATATAAGAAAAGCAATTCATAACAGTTGTTGGGCTTTGAGTTGAGAGATGGAGTGTGTAATATTCACATGGCGATTAGACCGGAGCGGATGGTACATCAGTCGAAGCAGACCAAACTCTTCCGGATTTTGCACAGAGGACAGGTATGTCATTGTGAATAAAAAAAAACGACATCGCAAAAGATTGGCCATGATGCCAACGAAAAGCTAACTGTGCACAAAGTGGCGATGACACAGCTTGCGTCAATGCCAGAAGGTCCGCAGTCACATACCAGCCAACCGCCTCTTCCTTCATAGCAACATGATACAGGCCAGTTGGAGCTGCTAGTTATACCAAGAGCCATCTGGCAATGTCCGCGGTGTGCTGACTTGACTTTGGCCCGAGTGTGGTTCAGAGCTGCACCCAGCAACTATATCCGACACTGGGCTTGGATTCTGCGAATATGGCCTGCTGGTCTGCGAGCCATCCTCTGGGCTGGAATACGAACCCTGCCTGTGTCCCAAACTCTCATAGAGCGGACTCGCAAGCCTAGTCGTTGGGGATGCGGCGTCAGAAGACGATGGCGGGGATACCACCCACTGAGGAGGGGGCGAATGAGACTCGGGGGCTGGTAAGTTGGGCATTGGCGGTCTTCCGACGTTGCAGAGACGAGGTTTTTGGGGTGCTCGAGTGAAGCTCCTCACTTCTGCCACCGCAGGCTTTGGGGTGGGAGATCTGACGCCTGTCGATGAGTCTCTTGGATCCCAGAATCCTTGTCTTGCAAACCACGAGTTAGGTTCTGGTGCCGTCAAAGCGGCGCCCGGGGGAACCATTTCAGTAAAGCCTGGCGTATGGGCATCCTCCGGCATCACAGAGTGCATAGAAGGTGTCAACTCTCTTCTCCGTGCCCGCTCTCGCCTCCGCTCTCGAAACCAGACACAGGCTAATGCAAGAATGATCGTTCCGAGAAGAATAGAACAAGTCACTACAACGGCGGTGAGCCTGTCGGAGAGCCTTCCTGCTCCAGTGTGAGCTAGTCTTGTTGCAGCAAACGTTGTTGGCTCAGTGTTGGTATCGGTGAAATCCAGAGACGCAACGCCAAACGGTGTGGTTGTACGCAACCACGACTGCGCCCCCAGCGGTTCGCTGCTAGATTTCTGCGTTGACGTTGGAATCCCTATCGGTGTCAGATAGCTGGATGATGAGTCCAGCCACACTGTTGAGTAGTCACCTACGCCCTCTGTTGACCTTTCTACAGAAGGTCGCTGTGACAGTACATGCGGTATGGCTTGGCTAGGTGTTTCCGTCGGATATGATTTCTTCCAGGAGGTGTCTTCCGCTTGAGTTGATATGTGCGTGTGCCCATGGTGACCTTCTTGCTCTCGCTCATTGTCGAGAGTCGGCATCGATAAGATTTTGATCGTCGATAATGAAGAAATTTTCTTGAATAAGGTGGCAATGTTTGCGGAAACTGTGAGAGCCTTCTACTCTGAGAAAGGCCCTTCTCAAATGGTATCGACATTATATGTTTGTTCCAGTGTACAGAATCGTGAAAAGGTATCGTACCGTACCACGTCAGTGATGCATTTAGGAAGGATCACGAGAACCGTTAACGGCTTCTGAACCATATCATAAGTAACGGTCGCCATCTATGTAACACTGACGCAGCTAAGCGGCCGATTCGGCGACAATGAGGGGCTGTGCGTGAATGTCCTCCCGCAGAGTAACGAGTTTAGTCCCTTCTCAGCAGGTCGACCTTGGTTCTCAGCACCTTTTCAGCTGTTGAGGGGACGATGCGCTCTGTTGGGCCAACCTTCATCATCTTACCAAGAAGGAACATGAGCTTGCCCCTTGGGAATTCCGTGTAACTGACGAACTCTTGTAGCACCTTGTCCTCACTGACTAGTACCTCGTCTGCGAGCGCTTCATATTCCTCCCGGGAAATCTCCTTGAACCATAAATCATTGTCCTCAATGGCGCGAGTGACCCCATTCTCGATTTCCTTGAAATAAATTGCAAAAAGTAGTTCTTTGGCGACTTTGCCGGTGATTTGCTTTCGGATAAGGTGATATAGGAGTTGTGCAAGGTCCGAGTCGGATATCTGCTCGCAATGTCCTTCCGGAGTAAATGTCAGATCTCGGTTCGCCAGAGGTCCAGCTTTGTATGTGGTCAAGCGACCAAGCTCATGAATGATCCAGTTTGCCGCAATGGAAGCCTGGTTCTTGAAATCGGATAGTCCAAGGTCGTCATTGGCAAGTTTTTCCTTGAGGGCCTTGAGAACCTTGTAAAAATATTGAACTCTTGCCCCGTTCTCAAGATTGATGAGTGAAAACGCATCTTTGGAAGTCAAACCAAATTCCGAGATGAGAGCATCAATCTCGGAGTCAGATGAAAAGGCAAGTGACTCACGGAGATGATTCACAAGGTCATCGCCAATAGTAAGAGGAGCAATGTCAGGGTCAGGCATGTATCGGTAGTCCACTTCCCCTTCCTTTCCACGTAGTCGACGCGTTTCGGTAGAGCCAACACTCCAGCCTCGAGTTTCGCTAGCAATGGTACCTCCGGCCTCCAGTTCACGAATCTGGCGGTCTCTCTCTGCTATGATGGCATCTTCGACGGCTTTGATCGTGCTCAGATTCTTGATCTCTGTTCTCGTGCCGAGACTCGGATTGCTGCCATCAGTTCTTCTCACGGAAACGTTGACATCTGCCCGCAGCCCTCCGGTCTCCATCCCGGAGACACAGGCATCAACAGTGTTCAGTAGTAGTTGGATCTTTCGAACCAGAACTGCTGCAGTACGTGGGTGGTGCAACTCGGGCTCTGTGATGATTTCGATGAGGGGTACACCTACACGGTTAAAATCCAACCATTGTGCGTTGCCTGCCTGTGCTAGGGTTTTCGCTGTGTCTTGTTCTAGTTGAACTTGCTTGATACCAATAGTGACGCTCTCGCCATCTTGGGGTGAGATGCCGTCTCTTTGGAACAGCGTGATGCTTCCATTTTTGGCAAAGGGTTCATAGTACTGGGTGATTTGGTACCCAGACGGCTGGTCCCACCAAAAGTAGTGCTTCCTGTCGAACCGACTGACGTTCTGAATGTCACAGTTGAAAGCCAATGCTGCCCGGATAGCTGGGACAAGAGTCTCCTTCTGAAACAGAGGTTGGCTGCCTGGCATAGAGACATCGAAAAGCGCAACATGGCTGTTGGGATCGTCATTGAACGACGTTACGGCCGGCGAGAAAAGTTTGTGCGCCGTATTCAATTGAGCATGGATTTCGATGCCTACAGTCAATTCCCAGCCATCAACTGTCTGAGAATCGCCCTTTGATTTCTTTTTGCCCTGCTTCTTGACCTGTTTTGCTTCTTCTTTCCACTGCTTACGAAGGGAGGATGGTTGTGTTGGGGGCGGTCGCACGGAAGCGTTGGTGGGCGAATGCAAAGATCTAGCAGAACATGTCGAACCGAACGAGTTCGCTTCTATCGATCGCATGGGGAGGTGACGCACGGCGGTGCAGCCTTTTCGCGACACTTTGCCATTCAACAAGTATCTGCTAAGCGTAGAAGTCGGAATGCGTTGCATGGTCGTCGCCGTCGTAGGATAAAACGTGTATTTACAACTCGCGGACCTCGGTATTATCGCATTTATTGATGGGATTGAGTGTGCTAACGTTTTAGTAAAACACAGTAGGTGTAATGAGCCGTGCAAGTGCGTTCAGATTAAGGTGCTTAGATGGAGTGTATCATGATCGGGCCGCGGGCAGTGTCGAGTCGTGGTTTGCCTGTTCAGGAAGGGTTGTCGAAGAAATGCAATGGCAGGGCTGACGTTGAAGAAGGGTAAGTATGGAGGAGTATAGATCTAGAATCAAATTATTTAGCGGCCAATTGAGAATTGACGTAGCTTCGTGTTGATCTTGAGCCGAGATGTACCAATTGAAGATCAAACGAAGCTCAAGATTTTATCTCAACCTGTAGCGGCGTGGAAGCCAGCTTTGGTGGGGTGCCTTCCATCAAGGGTACCTACGAAGGTGCATTAGGACAGTGCTCGGGCCGTCAGAAAACCCGACAAGGTCCTAAAGTAACGCCGAAAATACAGTGTTGATTCTCATATGAACACGGACTTGTGATCAAGTTCCCTCGGTTTCAACCAAGGCGTAGAATACACTAGACACCTAGAGTATGATAAGAACAATCAAATATCTTCGGAATCGAGTAGGAATTCTATAAAATCATGTAGGATTATCTCTTTATCCGAAAGATAGAGCTATATGTGACTTAGAACGTAAGGCATATCAAAAATGATAAATATCTAGGTACTTACACCTGAGTACCTAACCTGGAGAGCTTCTCAAGTTGATGCTATGGGACAACAAAAACAAATACCTCTCTCTCAAGTGAGCCACCTCGGATCTTATGGAATCTAGAATTATAGCTCTACAATATACGTTCACTTTATCAAGAATTTTGTTGTTCTTCTGCTCATCTACCTTCAAATCTCTTGTAGGCCGTCCAAAGTCAAGACAGTGCAAGTTCTTTTTAGAGGCCACTCAGTACGTACCCTCCTCATCTCACCCGACCTCACCACACCACTCCGTACACATCCCGATAAATCCCATTCGTCAACTTCACTTCCGACCCCGTGCATGATGCAAGCGTGTCTGGCACCCAATACCGGGCCCTGCAAGCAGCGTAGCCGGGGCCTGACACATGCGCCGTGCTGATGATGAGTTGTTATCCGGGGCTCTTTGACCCAACCACCCTCGTCTTTTCGTCGTGTCACGCTGCTGCTGTTCAAACTCGACTGCTCTTTTTGGTGCCGATTTTCTTTTCATCGTTACAAGGATACTTTGCCTGTGTCTTGAGTGCGAACTCATCAGCTATTCGACCACCCTGGAGTACTCTAAGCTCACTTAGATCTTTGATGCTGCGCCCCCGGTCAATGAGTCCTTGATCGCATTGTGTTTGCAATCATCGAGCCTTGAGACTGACTATGTGAAGCTCCATCTTGAGAGGGACTCTATTTCTTTTCAGCAGGTGACTGATCGTCTACTTTAGCCCTACTTAGACTATCACCAGAGAAGGCCTTCATCGAAGGGGAGACATCCTTGAATACAGGTGGCCGAAGGAGTGACAAATCGCAGCTTATCCTTCGCGAACTTCGACAGAAAACCATCATGTCAAGTAACGTTGATGATGTTTCACCTACTTTACACAGCATGGACGAGGGAGCTGTGAAGAGGAGACGTGGTGTCCCTAAATCAAGACCCGTCTCATCGCCAACTACTTCTGATCCACCTGACGATGAACCAGAGACTACACATGGTTATGAGGCAGAGAACGAACAATTTCGGACTACTGCTCTTGAAGGAGCTCCTATAGCGAGTGCCATCTCACCAGGAGACAGTGGCAGTTTAACACTGAATCAGATTGGTCTATCAGTCACAAGCCCCAGTTACACTTCCATGCCAGAGGTTGCTTCCACTTTTGAAGACCCCGGACACAGTTTGAATACATTCAGAGAACGGCGAGAGCCAAAGAATCGAAGATTGTCAAGGTTGGCTAGACGACCACATTCTCTGGCCTTGTCTGAATCGGAGTCTTCTGTAGTCACACAGGATGCCGTTCACCCTCCCCCAGGGGACACAGGCCCTTTCAAGGCCAGACGCCGGGGCAATCAGAGGTCCCCATCATTCTCGACTTCAACAACAAGTACCTTTCTCGATGATACCTTCTCTGACCACCAAGCCGGATCTGATCTGAGCTGGAGCCCTGGGTATCCCGAGTACGCCGTCGCAAGCCAACCTCCGCCACAGTTTTCTCCAGCCTTTGATCCTCGTTTTGCTGGACCTCAATTTTATCCCCAGCAATATCCACCCCTTCAGTACGGCCCTCCAGGCACGCCTCGAGGACCTGCCCCTTTTCCATTCTACGAAGCTCCCCGCCCTCCGATCCCGATGGCTGCAGCACCGCCGGCTGGTCCGGCTGTGAACCCGCCCTTGGTTGGGTACCAGTTTCTGGCAGCAAAGGTTGCTGGAGATTTGGAGGGACCAATCGTCAAACCTATCTACCGTCGCTTTGATGCCACTACCCACCGAGTTTTACTGTCTCTGCAGGATCAAATCATCGCGTTGGAGGAAGACTTGGCCGACATGGACCAAGAAGAGGCGATCCGGCTGGATGGTCGCCCAGAATCAGAACGGCGAGAAAGAGGCGCAAACGATGACTTTCACCTTCGCAAGGGTCGCGCGATTGGAATGGTCTCCCAGAAACTTCAATACTATAGTAAGCTTTCCTCATGGTCTATTTACAATTGAAGGTTTACTGACAGTCCTAGACTCACTGATTACAACCCACAAAGACATGCAGGCTATGGCTACGCCGACTCCCGAGGACATTCGAGCTTATAGGCGCTTCCTCGACGATGAAGTTCCCATTGTGGAGGAAGAAACCAGATTTCTCGACGCCATCGACCTCATCGTAATGGATAACAGCCAAACGCTAGAGCAGAGGGATCCAAACCGCCCCAACCGACCTACCCCAGCACCCCGTGCAACAAATGAGGTTAACAGACAAAACAGTACCCCCGAGCAGGAAGCTGCCGTGAACGAAAATCAGTTCCTCCACATCGCGGTCGGGGTTTTCTTCGCTATATTCATACCTTCCATGGCCTTTCACTTCATTCTCGACACTCTTGGGCGTCTGAGCTTCGTCGGTCTCATTGGATTCGCGACTATCTTTGCCATGTCACAGTTGGACATTCTTCCTGAACCGACTCTTGGGGTTGCCATGATATCTATGGGATTGTATGCTGCAATAATGGCAGCACTCATTTGGCAGAGGTGACTGGATCCTGGGGGTCTAATACGGATAGTTCTACTGTATGGTATGGGAATGCCCCTTTCAAATGGATGCTCTGCATGCGACGGGACTACTAAATTTGGTTTACCAATATATACTTGTGGAAGCGATGAGAAGTGATGATTGCGAGTAACATAGCATCTCTAAATGAATATCCGTTCGATCGTTTCGTCTCACTCCAGCTTGAGCTTTAACAATGTGATACTGTCCGTAAATGTTCCTAGTAGAATGCCCCCCCCCCCTAACACTACCTTGCACCTTGGACTTCAACATGAAGCCCTTCTATTATCAATTGAGCAAATAGATTGGCGGTATAACACCTTCATCAGCACGTTTCGTTCTGCCATTTTTTTTCTTAAATTATTTTTAAGAGATGCTGTCTCCTGCTTTCTGTTCCTAGGCTTGACGGTCATTGTGGCCCTGAACTCCATAGGCTCCTTACGATGCTAGGATGAAGGCAGACGCGTTTTCCTTTGTGAGCATCGGACGGTTGCTTCTAGCTGCCTGTGATTGGCTATGTTTGCGAGGTACTACATAACTTGCATGTTACAGGCAATACTGGGAACCAAGTGTTGAGATGGTACAACCCCCTTGCAAGTGAACGCGAAACTGAGAATTCGTACTACTAATGCTTGCGCAAGTATGGAGTGCACAACCTCGCCGGTAACCAGCGAGCAACTCAAAATGTTCCATACTGACGTGATTGGTATTCG
>JALNIO010001728.1:0-14727 GCA_023509875.1 Rugonectria rugulosa | reverse complement strand
CGGATCTCAGGACACAGGGACCATAGATTAATCAGTCCTAGTGAAGCTTCCGTAAAATGGACCATCAGTACTCCTATAGGTCAATGTTGTAAAGAGAAGATTCTTGACCTGGAATAGCGAAGCCGAAGGTTAGCAGGAGACGAGAATAACACCATACATGGCACCTACAAACGCATTATTGGCCTCTGGAGCAGCGGGGAAAGCATTCAAGACACGATGTTGGCGGAGGCGCAGAGGAGTTATAGGAGTTGTGATGGGCCGAGAGGCTTCCAACGGTGTTGCGACAGTGGCAATGACAGTTGGAGATTGAAGTTGGGGATGGGGCTGAGGCTGAGGTTCAGGAGGAACCGGAGCCGGAGGCCGAATATCATGGTCAGCACTCATGGAGAGAGGGACTCGTATTGGCGTGATTCTACAACCATGAGAGTGAAGTTGTAATGAGGAGGGCGCGTGAGGGCCTCAGGACGCAATAAACCTTAACAGTCAGCCACAGCACTTGGCCCTTCTTTCCCCTTCAGTGGCGGGCGTTCGCGGACATCGGACGACGGGCCATGATTTGAGAAATAGAAACGGAGAAAATTTGGGCTAGCTTGCTACCTAGAGAAACTATGTGCGGCATCGGATTCAAAGGTGATGGATCCCACTTGGAGATATGTGTGTAGTTGACACGAGTGATATGTGGCGGGCGTGGAAGTCGACTGTTGTCAGACGGTATAGTACCTGTATTCGGTCCATTAATCAAATCTGTAAATTCATACAAGGAGACCTCCAGGGGTTTTAACGCGAAGGTGGCGCGTGATGCGACAAATTAGTCCATATACCTTTATTCTAGAGTCGGGAGAATAGTGGGTCACGAGGTATCCAATCAAGTTGGTTTACACAGGCTCCACTATCCTCCCTTCATAAGAGGGTGCAAAGTGGGTCATGCCTCTGCGCCGCCCCAAATCGTTTTAACACTGTTACCTTCTCCCAGCGCGCTGTCCCGATTCTTGTCGCGGTCACGCCATCACCCCCAGTGCTTGACAGTTGGTTGGAATCTAGGGCAGATCCCCCAAGCACCGTGACCGTAACAGCCAGATCACCCTGGTCTACCTAAAAGGAGAGGATTAATGTTATGCAGTGCACATTCGCTTCGCTACCTCCGCGGTTGTGAGCTCCTTTTAGGCTGCACTGCTAGTGGAGGTGGTCGCGACAGACGCGGCGGTACACGCGTGCAACCATGTACGAACCAGAACGTGCGCACGCTGCTATTCGCCCCGACAGCCATCGACAGGCTGATTCCAGTCGCCAGCCCCAGGGGGCGCCGTCATGGCAGCGGCCGCCTCGTTTAATGCTGAACACCGATCGTTTCCCTTCTCCATCCCTGGTCCCGTCATCCAACTAACCCGTACTCCATGGAACAGCCCGTCAACGTCCCAGAGTAGTGCCCGGTTGGTGTTTTGCGCTGTAAGCTGACATCGATCCAGCATTACATCAATAGCACCCAGAAAACACAGAATCTTCTGCTCGTCCTTTCGCGGACTGCCAATATCGGGATCGCCCGGATGTGGGCCTTGTCCGAGGACGTAGTCCGCACCCAAAGAGTGGCCAATGGTGCGGGCAGGAAGTCGGGTCATCGCCTGCAAGACATCTCGCCGAACATTCTTATAGGTGATTGGCCATCTTGTACGTTCCAACCACAGGCTTGTCGCTGCAAATGAGCTGTCGTCAAGAGCCTTACTATATAAGTGTGGCTGTCTTTCAGCATCAAGATATTTTCCCTCGCGCTCTAGCACTTGATCGATATGCGCACGTGTCTCTGGAGGCATCTTGGTGTTACCCAGTGACGAGTTGGTGACGATCGATCCGGCCAGTTGTTGTGCAGACTCATATCCTCTCAGCTTCCGGCCAACCTCAAACCAGCCACTGGCTGCCCTAGAGAGGAAGAATCGCTGGTACAGAACGCCTTCTCTCCATGGCTTCTGAAGCTACGACCGAGTATCTTCCAATTTTGGTCTTCCACGCCCTTGAGGATTGATCTAGTTTTGGTAAGTACCGCAGTATTCCTATATTCTCTAGTCCTGTTAAATCACAAAAGGACATTTTCGACATCCTCGCCCGTCTAGCTGCGGCGGGCCAAATTCCGGAATAGGGGGTTATAGTGGGAGGTGGAAACCGAAATTCGGTAGCTAGTTGTATTTAGTTCTTGATGATTCTGGGGATTTGATTGACAGTCTCTGCGACTTGGCGTCGCGTAGCTAATGCTATATCTTTATGCTTATTGCGTAGATGAGTAGGTACCTTGTCAGATACACAATCGAAGCGGCATTTACCCCCTGTAAAGTAGGGCAGAAAAAGAATTTCTACTACAATTGATTTTGTTATTGACTACTAGGGTTCTAATTAAGTAATCTTGACCATGGCCTTACGACCTGGAATATTCTCTTAAATAAAGACGTCAAATAGATGTTGAAATTATAGTCATTCGCTTCCCCCCAACCAGCTAATTTACCATAACACAACGGCAACACAAGTGTAAAATGATATTGTTACTCTGGCTTCCTGCCCCAGACAGCCTTCAATCGAATGTAGGGGTGAATGCTGTGGTTGCGAATCTCGCGGCGGAAGTGAGCAATGTAGATGTGGACCTCCTCGCTCGACCAGCCGAGAGTGCTCGTGACAAAAGTGATGAACCCTTCGGTGTCCTGAGTGACGAAGATCTCGGCGAACTGGCCAATCTCCTTGTACTTGGGGTCCCTAGCCCATGGACTAAGTGGTAACTAAATGGAAGATGTTTGCGTTAGCAACTTTGACTTGGACAACATTAAATCCAGGAAGGAGGTGAGGTGATAAAAAAAAGACCAACCTTGAAGTTCCATTCCTGAATATCAACAAATCCGGCTTCCTCCATAGCACGTCTCTGGAGTCCATCCTCAAGAACCGTAAAGCCTATGTTAATGACCCTACCGGCCTCACGAAAAATCTCGCCCCAGCGGGCACATGCGGAGCCGGGCTCCACGGTGCCGTCGTCGCTCTCAATGTTGGGTGTGGTTTCGAAGCTCTCAACCCAACCGCCCGGCTTCAAGATCTTGTAGGCCTCCGAGAAGAGCGCCGTCCAGTCGGGGATGCAGCCGACGAGATATCGAAAGTGGATGTAGTCATGGCTCTCAGGTGGGAATGTCCACTCCTGAGTGGCGTCCTCGATTTCGCTGCGCAAAAGGTGAGCTTGAGATTGAATGAGATGGGTTATTTATTTGCTTTGACTTACAATTTGACGTTCGGGGGAATCCAGGAGGGCTGGATGGGTGAGATATCTGTGCCGATAACCTCGCAGCTGGGATATCGATCGGCGAAGTCACTGTTCTCAAGTCAGTTTACGAAACAATGTAGAAATTACTAAGATACGTACATTACCCAGATACCTAAATGACATGAACGTTTAGTCAAAGGTTATGAGTCTTTTTGAAGCTATATCTTACCCGTTCCACATCCAATATCGATTGTTTTCTGTGATAGAATCACGTCAGTATGCAGAATATATCTCTGAGCGTAGTATATCGTACCTGAATCCCTTCGTCAAGGGGAGCAAAATGAAGTTTTCCATCTTGAGCGAGTGTAAACATGTGGTGTCTGAAAGTCAGTCAGCGATCAATTCAATTCACTCTCATTTTTTGAAGCGAGTTATCTCACGCTATATCCATAACCTCGCTTTGTGGTTCATCATTCGATCCCCTGGATCCTACATTAGCCCGCCATCGCATCAAGGCAATGCCATTCAATCAAATTACCAGTAAACAGCGTTTCCTCTTTCGCTGTGAAAAGTTCTGCCGTTAATGGTCCTGTAATGGAGAATGCTCGATGTGATGGATGCGGTGGAGCTTTCGTGATCGCTTCCCAGCGCAGAATCAGCGTCCCCATTATCATCCCGAACTTCGTCGTCGGCCTCGATGATGATTTCTTGGCCGGGCTCAGAAGCCGCCGATCGGGGGCTACCCGCCGCGTCTTTCGGGCTGCTCCCTTGTGATTTGGGACTGCGTCCTGTGGGCTTGGAACTGGTCCCCCCGGACTTTGGGGGGCTGCCCATGGTCTCCTTCGGGCTGGTTGACGGGTCTTTCGGGCTGCTGTCAGTCATTGCGGTTGTGATATTGCTGAGACAGGAATTGCACGGGTGAAAAAAGGCAGGACTGTAGTATGGTTACACGGGGACCTGAGGGGTTTAAAAGGGGAATCGATGTCGGACGAGCATAGGAAGCGAATGTGACCTTTGCTGTCATGTTCCGATTGGACGGAGCCGTCACCTGTTCAATGTATCGCAAGGATTGTATGCTCCATAATGACGATTCCAACAGTTCGCACAAAGGATCTGACGTGAGCCCTGGCTCAATAATCAATTTTGTCGTGGACAGTGACGATTTGATGTCCCAAGAGTCTGGATTCTGGGTAAGCCGCCCAGCACCTATTTTAATTATAGCCCCGTCATCAATAGCTGTTCTGTCTAAACTCACTTGCTTCGTACTTGATGTTACACTCTCTTCCTATTTCTCCGCACTTCTGGCAGCAAGACTGACTCAGTCAGTCGTACTCGTACGATGAAGCGAGACGACTAAAAGCGGTCTGGTGGGGACAACGTCCGTCTCTAGCCTGCTCACTGCCCTAGGCATAACGGCGCCGAGGCATATGATTGGATACGTGGAACGGTGAACCAGGGCGAAGTTCGTTCTAGCGTATAGCATCCCAGCTAGGCCTAGACCAAACCCATTGCTCAAGTTCCGTTTGCGGATGGATCCCGACGCTGTTGTTGGCTGTTGGCAGAGAACTCACGGGATGGGTGAGGGGCAGGGTATGCACCAGTTCCCAAATCCTTCCTTCATGATGAACTCGCTAGGGCTGGATGATCTGCCGGGTCTGGGCTGGCGTTTAGTAGACGGAACAACGTCTCCCAGCCATCAACACTAAGCGGACTCAGCTGCCCTTCCGCCATAATGCGCAGTGAAACTGAAATCTGTATTGATTTTCTCCGTCGCAGAGTCCCCATGTCTATCATTTCTCTCCTTTTTTTCTTTTTTTTTGGGGGGGAGGGGAGCGCGGAGCAACTTTACTCCGCATAGCCGATGTCGCGTCGCGATGCACCCACGATCCGATAAGAGCTAGCCAATAAGGAGCTCTGAAGGGCCATTCCATCTTCCGGAATACTCCTCAATGTGATCTGGCCATCCTAGTCCCCCTTTACCATTGACTGCTTTAGAGCCGTATGAGAGAATCTGAAGGTTTTTTTTGCTATCTGATGGATAGTTAGTCTGTTCATAATTGCGACGTGTTGGTATTTTATTTTAATTTCTGCCCTTATTCCTGATGAATCCAGCCTTCTACTTCTTTCGAGGAATGGACATCTGCTGATTTTGGTTAGATGTTATCTAGGATATCCTAATGGGATAACCTATGCCGGAAGGTATCCAGCCCGAAACCCTCCAAGATGCAGAAGAAAGAAATTGAACGTGACGGCGGGCGGGGCCCCAAAGAGACAAGGGAAGTCGATGTTGAGGATGCCGGATATCAACAAACAGAATATCGGGATGGAAATTCATACATGGAAACTGAAGGGGCTGGACTATTAAGAAATGATTGTACGCAAATCCGACTCCGGAATATCGTTTCGCAAATCGGCTAATACAACGAAACAAGGTCATCTAAAGGCAAAGAGCGATCAGTTCGACGGCAGCGGACCATACTCTACGATAGCAGTGTCCTCCAATGCTGCGCGGGAAGCGCAGAATATATCCAGCCGAACGGCGCTATTGCAGGCAGCACAACATGGCCATATGGACATCGTCAAGATGCTTCTTGGCACAGGGAAGGCCTATGTCAATTCGAGGGATGAATACGGTCGGACACCGCTGTCCTATGCCACAGAGAGAGGCCATGTGGGTACTGTGAGGCTTCTTCTATCGACGCACGATGTCGAGGTTGACTCGAGGAATAATAACGGCTGGACACCGTTCTGGTATGCTGCCACGAGTTGTCATGGAGAGATTATAAGCCTGCTGCTTGACACAGGCAAGGTCGATGCTAACTCCAAAAATACCCGGAGTTTAACGCCACTACAGTGGGCCATTGCGGTAGGCCATAAAGAGATGGTGAAACTCCTCCTTGCTACGGGCAAGGCTAACGACGATGGTGAGAGTGAATTGAGCAGAATACTAGCGAGCAGCAGGCCAGACGATCCTTCGGGAGATAGGATTATTCATTCATGAGAACCTGCATTTAGTTCCGCATCGATTCCGAGCCGGGCTCAACCATTCTCTAATTACTTCTGCTCTAGGTTGATTCTGTAATAATCTAGTTTCCTAATTGTATAACTAAACTAAGGGTTGCGGGTGAAGTGTATGATGGCCGTTTTGTCTGCCTCAAACGTCGCGCCACTCCTCCTCTCCCGGTCCAGCGTCTCTTCGATGATTGCCTCGATTCCCTCGCGGTTGCTTTGTGCCGTTGGCCCTGTGACCTAGGCGGTGAAGTCGTCTATGAATTTGATCGCCCCTCCGTTGCTGTCAATCTACCGCTGTACCAAATCTCGGTTGAAGAAAAAGAATAAGATTGGAAAGAGCGGAGAGCCTTGGGGCAGGCTTACTTGTGGTAGATTCCTGGTCTCGGATGATACTCCATTGATCTGAATTGTCGCCGTGCGGCTGGAGCAGAATGCCTCGATCCATCGGAGTATCTGTTCCGGGATGCCACGTGCTGTCAATCCCTGGAGTAGCCTTTCCTTGAAGACTCCCTTGTAAGTAAGCTCCCTTAACATCGAAGCTGGCGAGGCTTACAATCCGTCGGCCTCGCCAGGCCCTGTCAATCTCCTCCTGTAGAACTAGGAGTGCCTGTTCTGCTGATTGTTGTTGACGGGCTCTAAAGTGATTCGTCGGGAGCAGCCCATACGTTTCCACCGCATGTGATATCCTTCCCGCGACCACCGATTCTAATACCTTGCAACCCAGGGGAGCCGCTCTCGGACCTGTGATAGTTCTTCTGCTATCTAAGCCGTAGTCCCAGTAACTTCTTCAGCCATGCGATCCCTAAGCTAGGCAAACTTGAGTTGAAACACCGCCTTCATCGATTCCATCTTATTAAAATCTTATTCCAGGAGTCGCTTCAGGCCTTAGATTACCTCGGTTATGCTGCCAGCTGCCCTGGGCGTGGTCCTTTTCTTAGTTCGGGCGTGACTTAGAGCTCCCTCACTACTTTCCTCTTCCTACCATTCTATATCACCTTTTGCTACTCTAATTCCAATGCCCTCATCGTTCTGGTTCTTTTACGCAGGGAACGATGACATCCCCACCCGGAGGTTCGCCTCCATAACGATAATAACGTCTAATGCGGAATTCGTAACGCTAGGCATCCGCCAAAGGCCTAAATCTCCAACAAACGACTACCAGGTGTTCTAAAAGAAGATAACAATGAGCTTTTTCACATACAATCACTCCTCCATGTATGTGACCGAGTTTCCTGTATCCCAAAGCTATATCTTAGCGAGTAGGATTAAACATGACCAACTGCATCGATCGCTGCTGAGAATCGGGAAAGGATTGCATAACCAAAATAGTATTCACTCCGCTTTAAGAGAAATTCATCACTAGCACACGGCCCGAGCGACAGCCGATAACGATCATTGATCCCACCACAGCCGATGCGGACGCTCGATACTCCGGAGGTAGCCACAGTATCCCCTTGTCATCTTTCACAATCCATGTGCCGTCAGCGCTTATACCGTATCCAGAATGGCTAGCATCTTGTGAAATAGCCTCGGTCGACTGACTTTCTGTAGTAGGCGGTAAAGGTGGGAGATCTATGCCCAGAAGTCCAATATCGGTAGAGAGGAGAGAGCCAGTCGTTGGATCAAATAAAAGTTCGGTAATTACACAGCCGACCTCAAGCGTCTGCATACAAGCACCTGTCGCTGCATCCCAGATCTTGACCGTCTTGTCGTCCGATGTGGATGCGAGTCGCTGGCCATCTGCCGAGAATGCCACTGATTTCACCCAGCTGCCGTGACCCTCGAGTGTCTGCACGCATGCGCCTGTTACTGTATCCCAGATCTTGACCGTCACGTCGTCTAATGCTGATGCGAGTCGCCGGCCATCAGCTGAGAACACTACTGAGTTCACTGAGTCGCTGTGGCCCTCGAGCGTCTGTAGGCAAGCGTTCCAATCCGATCCCATTCTTGGCTTTGCTATCATCCACTCTGGCTTTTCCTTTCCAACGAGCCCTCTAATCAGGCTGTACTCGAGACTGAACACGAGTGCTGACGCATAGACTTGCAATGGAGCAATCTCAATCTGCCGCTTATGGGAAAGAATGAAACGGCGCGCGTCTCGAAGCAGTTTTGCCAATTGCCGCGCCCCCACATTGCTCTACAGAATTGTTAGGCGGCTTCTAGTATATGCGTAGAGCAACTTACCACTAAAGCCTCGAGCTTGTCTACCGCCTTTGCTCCCTCCGACATGCTCCGTAAGAGACTGAGAGATTCCAGCCAATACAGGTACTCCTCTTGGATGAATCGGTGGACATCGCCATTATCCTGTAGAATATTGTTGGCCTCTATGGAACCCGAGTCGTGGAGATGGTCAACCCAGTAGACGTAAGAGTATCGAATGAGAGACAGTGGTTCAAGGTCGGGCGGCAAGACCTTATCGGTGGGAAATCCTGGAGTGCCTAGTTTACAAACGTCACGTTTAAGAGTCTCCGAGAGAGACTCCAGTGATCTCGAGAAGATAGCATAGTGCTGGTGCGCGGCGCCAGAGGGCAGGATTCGGTCGGATGCCTTGGTAAGCAGGAAATCCTTAGCTGACTGATGCACAAAGTAGATGGCACCCTCTCGAAGAGTTAGGAAAGAACCACAGGAGCTGACGATTTCTTCCAAGTCGCCCTGGCTGAGATCCTTGAGCAACTTAGCAAGGACCTTCAATTCGTGCAAGGTGATAGGTCGGTATACTACTGAAACAATGGCCAAGACTTCCTGGCAAAGGCCCTCATCCTTTAAATCACTGATATGCCCTAACATTCGGTTATAGAGCGAATCGAGCCCCGGAGGAAATGACTTCAAGGTGTCGAGCGTATGCCGTCTTCGGACCCCGGGACCTACGAGCTCCTGACAGACCAAGGCCACCCAGAGAAAGGTACCGTCAGCGTTGTCAATCAAGTGGCGCTGAACAGCATTCTTTGTTTCAGTGTCGTAACATTTACGGCCTGCCAATTCCTTCACTGTATATTTAATGTATGTATCGACGGCTTTGGAAATTGAGTCCTTGTTTCACTCAAGATGAAGCCCGACCTTCTGTTTTATACTGTCGAATTTCTCCTCGATGTCCTGCCAGTTGCGACTAGACACGATCCAATTGGCGCGAGAAGGCTTAGCAATTAAGTCAAGAAGCTGATACCGATTCGTTTTGCATTCATCGAGAGCATCAACAACCAGGATAGCACCATCCAGGCTCGGGTCATTGAGCATGGCCGCAAGTATCTTGGTCAAGGCTTCCCAGGCATTACCATCCTCAAAACGTTGCTTGCCCGCACGGTCGTACCGCTCCCGAACGTGCGAGATGAGCGACAGTTGTTGGTCGACGAGACGGTAGATCAGACCGCGCAGCACGGCTGTCGCGTTACTCAATCGTGCCTCGGTGGCCTGGCAGAAGAAATAAGACAGGTAACTACCAGATTCCTTCTCCAGCTCGTCGATGATGCCGCATAGCAGCATCGTCTTGCCAGGGTCACCTTTGATCCAGAGAAGCTGGCTCTGCGGGTCGTCACGCCATCGTCGTTATCGAGGATCCACCCATACGAGTCCCTGAGCAGGCCGCCCTTTGTACCTTTGATGCGTGTCTTGTCATCGCGAGGGTCAGTGTCGCGAAGGTCTGTCAGGCATTGCTTGTCTGCATAACCTTGGTGTCTCTTCTCCTGCTGTCGTGTTTGGTCCTGGATGGCCGAATGAATGTCTCGGAGATTCATCTCTATAATGCTTGCAGCGTCGATGAGCTTCCAAAGTTGCATCTTGCTCTCTTCAGTATTGTATTGTTCCATGTCTCTTTGCACGGCACCCTCGGCATCCTGGATGTCGCTGAGCTGGCCAGCCCAGTCGTCGATTTTGAGCAGATCCCTTCCAATGACGGCAACCCAGTTACGGTGATAAAGGCAGACGCTCCTCATCTGATAAGACAGAAGTTTCTCATAGAGCTGCGCCTACAATGTCTCAGCCTTCGACCTGCCAGCTTATCCAGCTTTCCGACAAACCCCAAGCCTCTCATCCGCATCGTCTGTCCGATCCGTTTCGCGCTCGTCAAATGCCCGATCCGCGAGTCCGGTGAAGTGATCTACCTTTCAGCTTCTCAAAAAACCCCTACAGTACGTACCCATCGAGGATAATCTGACTACCCAGCTCCCAAATGACATTCTACCTACCTACCACCGCATCGTCATCATCGCCATCAATCGTGAAGAGTTTCTACCCCGAGCAGTCGAGCGAGAGATACAAGCAACCCACTGAAGAAACATGGTAAAGCTATATTAGTTCTTTAACGACCAGGACGACGCCATTGCCCAGCATGCGAAGGACCTCGCCGCTAAGACTTGCTAAACTGAAGAAGCCTCCAAAGCAATGTAGAATCTTAAAGTTCGCGGGCCGTTGCTCAAACTAGCCTTGGCCCTGTTCCCTTCCTTGGACCGCAACCTCCTCACCACGGCGTAAATCAGCAAGCCTTTCATGCCTGAAATGCAGGCTGCTTCCATGTATGATTATACACGAGCAAAGATGGTCAGTTGGGGCGTTCGAGTGTGTTTGCCTCCACATACTTCGTCGCTGTCTCTTCGTCGTTTCCGTCACAAGTCCTTGCAGATGCATAGTGCGATACAACTTAATGATGGTGATGCGGACCGTGAGGGCTCAGGGACAGCAAGGACGGGTCTCAATGAGCTATGATCTCAACACCGTGAAGAGAGCTCTCCTTCACTCCCGAATGGGGAGGATTATGGCTCAGAAGTCCACCACCATCACCGGCAAGACTAGTCCCCTCCGAGGCCAACGCACTTCTTGCTCGATCTGAGGAATAGCCTCTCAGAGGCGTTTCATTGAAGCGTATTACTGAGGGCGACAAGACGATATTTCAATTGCAGTTTGAATGGACTCCTGGTCCATGTCAGCCGCATGCTGACAAGTCCGCAACGCATCCAAAGAAGCGCAGAAGGCTGTCTAAGACTTCGCGCTCGGCTGCAAAATCATCCGGTGTAAGATGGACGCTAGAAGAGGACGAAACTGTGCGCAGGATGCTATTCTTGGGTCGATATCTAGAGCGAACTTCCGCACCGTTCTGAGGGCACAATCCAAGTCCGATACTCGACTAAACTCAAACACCTACCCAATTCGATGCGGCAATGAGAGGTCTCTATGCAGGGTTGGGGTTTTGTGTTGAAGTATTAGAGGCCGCCTGGCTTTCTACGGAAATTCTATGAGCACGGACCATTTACGGGGAATGAGGCTTGCTACAGTGTGCCCAAAGCCATGTCAAGACTGTTATGGTTTACCCCACCTTCTCTAAAACGGCCGCTTATTATGGCCACAATAAGGTCGGCATATATCATCTCATATTTCACGGTACATGATGCGTCCAGAATAAACCCATCTCTCAGCTCAGCATAATCGTTCAGGTCGCTATACATACAATATACGTACAGTGCATAGTACTGCCAACGACAAGCACGAATGCATAATGGTCTACTGTAGATGCCCTGTATTTCTCCGGGTAGTGTGGTGGAGACATGGGCTGTCATGGACCATGACCATGTGAGGCGGTGAAAGACGGCAGAAGCCCAACCAGGAAATATTATATGTGGAACCAGGTTACGAAGTGAACCAATCACGAGGAGGTTCACTCAGTTCACCCAGTGAACCTCGCGAACCATGGAGGAAGTTCACTCAGTTCGCTCAGTGAACCTAGTGAACCTGGGAACTACGATCAAGTATATAACTTGCACATTCATTTCCATTAGATAGTTACAGCTAGACAGCTTTCAATACAACCTCGTTACGACATTCACCTTTGGTCTCTGATCAGCAACTGTCTATCACGAAACGTAACACTCATACCATTTGTTATTGCTCAACGGACTCAACGCCTCTAACTCCAAGTGCCAACATAAACTACGTTCTAGTTTAACTTAGTGGGACCTGATCGTTACATGGGCCTGTTGCGGTGTATGGTTTATTTTTGACAGGTTCTTGGAGCGAGTGGGCTCAATGAGGCATTTTCTCCTAGCCTAATGAACTTTACATATGGAGCGGGGTTATCTCGACTTTATCTCATCATCATTTCAAGACCACAGATCAGTCGCTAAGCACCTATTAAGTTTTAGCAACGCTCCTTC
This sequence comes from Rugonectria rugulosa, assembly GCA_023509875.1. Lineage (NCBI taxonomy): Eukaryota > Fungi > Ascomycota > Sordariomycetes > Hypocreales > Nectriaceae > Rugonectria > Rugonectria rugulosa. The sequence continues at coordinate 2,346 of JALNIO010001728.1, read as the reverse complement.
TAGCCCTGCTCAAGACACCTCTATTCACAGGTGAAGGAATATGCGTCTCCTCAGCACCAGGACCCTTCATTTCAGCAAGTTTGACGGCGACGATATCCCAAAGTATGCGATTCTTTCACACCGATGGAGGCATGGTGAACTCTCTTACCAGGACATGTGTGGGGTTATCGAGCAAGGCAACATGAAACCTGGAACGGGACCTATTCAGAAGAGGCAGGGCTTCCACAAAATCTACAACTTCAGCCGCCAAGCAATGAAGGATAACTACGAATATATTTGGATCGACACTTGCTGCATCGACCAATCCAGTAGCGCCGAACAGCAAGAAGCCATCAACTCCATGTATCAGTGGTACGAGAAATCCGCAGTCTGCTATGCTTATCTGTTTGATGTCTCCATCTCAAATGACTACATCAGGTCATTTAAGAAGTCTGCATGGTTTTCTCGGGGCTGGACACTCCAAGAACTGCTGGCACCACAGAATCTAGTATTTTTTGACCAGGGTTGGAAGAAATGTGGCACTACCGGCGATTTAAATGAAGTCATCCAGGCGGCGACTGGAATTAACCTCCGAGATTTCGCCAAAAATATACACCTAGATCGTACAAGATTATGGACGATCCGGGTAGCACGACGTATGGCTTGGGCCGCGAACCGGCAGACCACTCTCATCGAGGATCGTGCGTATTCGCTCCTCGGACTTTTCAATGTCAATATGCCGATGTTGTACGGGGAGAGGGAACAAGCATTCCAGCGCCTGCAGGAAGAAATTCTCAAGGTAGATGAGGATGCCTCCATACTAGCTTGGAGTTGTACGGATGCTGATGCTGGATTCGCGCCAAACGGCCTAGCCAGGTCGCCGACTCAGTTCTATAAGTACTTGAACTTGGTGGGACGAAAAAGCACCGGTTGCTCATTTGTGTGGTTTGACCCAAAGATGACACCACGGGGTCTTCAAGCAACGTTAAAGATCCGGCGAGATCCAAACGAAAAGTCGCTTGGATACGCTGTTCTAATGGAGGGAGATCGATACTCTGCAAGATCGAAATCTCTGATACTTCCTATTATGTTCCCTGAATTAACCTACTTACGGTCAAGTGTGGAGAACGAATGCCTCAGGTTCTCAGATCCTCTTTGGGTCTCATCAGATTTTGTCAAAGGACTCATGCCGAAACCAGTTTGCTTCATCAGACGTGTGCAGGCTGCAGATGTGAACCGTAATACCGACGGATTCAGTCTTTGTTCAACTGTATGGAAAGAATACGTTACAACATTCACCTATCCTATTCAAACGCAGCCTGGACGTCGCCATTTCCCGGCTGTTTTCGGTGTATTTTCCAAAAGCTCGGAAAGGGAACAGAAGCGCTACACCTTCATCTTAGAGTTAGTAGCTCGTGCGCGAGCATCACAGAGATTTGTTCTTCTTATCGACTACCAAGTGGAAGACAAAAGAATAGTTAAGGCGCCGAAAGTCACAGTCGGCAGCCTACAACAAGCAATGAATCTGGATGATGCTGTAACGCTGGCGAGCTCCAAGAAACTCCGACACAGCCTTACCTACTCCACTTTATCGGATTGCAACGGCAACAGAATTCCAACGGATCAAATTATTTGCGTCGGTAGTTTTCATAGTTACTGGGTCTGTGCTGCAGACAACGAATTCGATAATGTGCCAGATCGCCCCGTCGAGAAAATGATAACCAAAGCCCTATGCGTTATACAATGTAAAAAGGGAGACGCAAGTTAGAGAGCGCTGCTGAGCGTATGCCTCGCAACAGAAGATGTCGATAATATAGAGCTCGAAATGTGCATAACGTTAGGATAGCAGTGATTCTTGAAGGCGGGGTTCCAATATACTAGCTCTATGGGCGATTTACCGCATTTTAAGTATCAAACCGTCTAGATTGCCCCCCGTTAACAAAGGTACTGCAGCGGCTTTTATAGAAAGTCTTCAGCACGAAGCGATAATAAACGATCGTCTGAGAAAAGTAGCGTGGTACCCTTGTGCTTGCCACTCTAGGCACGATTGATCTCTGCGGTTTGGAAAAGAGGTACTATGGTGATCTCTTAGTTTACGTTATGCACCTGACGTCCAGCTACATGGGGGTGACAGCCTGGATGAGAAAATGCCTACTCATTTGAATACCTGGTAAGAAAATAGTATTTAGCAACTGGGTCCCCCGAAAGGGAGGCGCTGTGGCCGCTAAAGATCATTATTTAACTACCTACGAATTATCAGCGTTATAAAGGGGCAAGATTCATGCTCAATTCCATAATCATATAGGCTGAGCATGGCACCTGCCACGTGCTCGCGCCATCGAGCGACGGCATGCACGTCCGTTGCCG
>JALNIO010000175.1:0-28589 GCA_023509875.1 Rugonectria rugulosa | reverse complement strand
GAAAAGTATGACTTTGCTGAAGAGATGTACGTTCATTATGGAAGTTTCGTCTCTCCACCGTGATTAGAGGGCAGTACGTAGCTAACGGCTCTGTTAGTCCAAGCGAATACTTCGATTTAAATATAATATCAGTGAGTAAAATTAAAGTATTGTGTATATTGATATATTTTTACTACATGATATTCTTGTGTTCATCCTCTTGATTCTTACCGGCATATCTCGTTCATTCGTCACACCACCCTAACTACTGCTACTACCCTGGAAGCTGGATTTTGAAATGCCAAGCGCTGGAGCCAGTCGCACTAAGGAAGAACGGATACTGCATCCGTTAGCCCATCTCCAAGGCCAAGACTTCAACTTCATTTCTACCACTCCAGATCCCTTCATTACCAGCATCATCATCATCCTCTCTCCATTTGTTTCTTTTTTTCCTTCCAAATTGATCATACGCCTTGAAGAATGGCCGCTCTTGGTCTGGCCACTGGGCCCAGTGAGTTCAATACCCCGAGCCTGAGTGACCCCCCCAATAGCTAAAGGTCATCGCCTTAGGAAAGCTCAAGGCTGTAACGGAGCTGATCGACAAATTGGACAAGAATTTCGATCAAGAAGATGCTCTTCCACTCAAAGGCACGTAATTTTCTGTACCCATCCATGGTAACGTCTACTGACATCTACAGACCGCCTTCTTTCTTTAGAGGAGCTCAAGATCTATTCCCGACAACCTCAGAACTCTGACCCAATCTACTCACAAAAGGTAAGGTTGCTGGCGCATGTTCCCCAATTGACGTAAAATTGTCTTATTATTAATGTCTGCTAACATATAATAGGGCGTTGGTGTACTTGTCCGCTACGCCTTCGACTACCCATCCGTAGAGGCCAATCTGGGCGGTCTCCGAGTGCTGGCAAACGTGCTTCTTCTGAGACCCGACACTCGTCAAATCGTGATTGACTTGGGCTCTGCACCTAAAATCTGCCGGGATCTCCAAACCGAGAGCTGGGAACACGGATTTCTTCTGTCCCGTGTGCTGCTTCTGCTGACCTATGATACCACTCTGGACATGAAGGTGCTCATAGACGAGCACAAACTTGCAGAACGCATGGTTGGCCAGATAGCTCGTCATGCTGATCACTTATCTCAGAAAAGCAAGGGGAAAGAGGACCCTATGCAGAACATGGCTCTCGTGGAGACTACAAGAGTGTTGTTCAATATCACACACCACGCAGCTGACCCAGAGCATATTAGTGCTTTTACTCCCGTAGTACCCCATGTTGTTGCGCTGTTCATGGCCCAAGACCCGGAGGTGACCGCGGCATCAAAACCCCTCGACGGACCTATTGGGCCTTTAATCAACGTTCTTCTTAATCTCGACGCCAAAGCGGAGACGAGTCAAGAAGCCCTTTACCCAAGTCATGACCCGAACTCGGTGGTATCGAAGCTGAAAGACCTCTTATTCTTGTCGCTAAACAGCTATACCGACAACGAGCTTGACACGGCGCTCTCTGGCCTGGTCGGGTTTACCCGGATTGCTTATGCATATGCCCCAGATGAAACGAAAGAAGTCATGCGCAGCTGGCTCCTCCCAACTGATGCAGACCGAGAGGAGGTGTTGGGCAAGGGAGATACACTCTCGGCCAAGCTTCTGAAAGCGTCTGTCAACCCTCTGGCTCCTGGAATGCGCAAAAGTGTCTCTGAACTTCTCTATGAATGCTCTGATCTGGATGCTTCCAAGTTCATCGAGAACGTGGGATTCGGAACTGCCATTGGCTATCTCGTGCAGAACAATATTCCCATTCCTCCTTCTTACTCTGAGGAGTTTGCTAAAACCCACCCGGCTGGTGGGAGCAAGGCTGTGAATCCCATCACGGGCCAGTTTATCGACTCAGAAAAGCCTGTCGATGTCCCCGAAATGACCGAAGAAGAGAAAGAGAGAGAAGCTGAGAGACTGTTTGTCCTCTTTGAACGGTAAGTTGTTATGGTGTCTGCCACGAGCATAGCTAACGGGCTTTTAGACTGAAGAAGACTGGTATCATTGACGTACAAAACCCTGTAGAGGCAGCGATGAACCAAGGCCGGTTTCGAGAATTGAAGGACGATGAGGTGGAAGAACTAGACTGAGCTAGGAGCTGAAGACATATGCCATGGCTATAGTCGCATCTGGTCAGCACCTCTCGAGGTATTGGCCAGAGGAATATGCTTGCAGCGAGAGTCTTTGGCGACAGCTCTATGAGTTGGGTCTTGCCAAGGCGATTCCATCTGCCTGACTTCATAAAACAGGGGGTAATTTGCTTCGCAATGCTATACTATTACGAAGGCGACAGAGATTTCTGTCTATGAGCTTAGCCCCAAGCATTGTACTTTGACTACCAAAGGTCAACTTAGGCCATGATCTCCCGCGAATGTGACTGCAATCAGATCTACCGATAATTAGTGACCTAACAAACAGATCGTCACTCCGTCATCGCCGGCGACTTACATGTATGTCCAAGGTATATCGGATATCGACATACGTGTACTAACCTTATGATATGGCCAGCTCTAGTGCATAAATACGTATCTAGGTGTTAGGCTGACGCACCTGCCTTTGATTGCCGCCCACTGAAACCTGCAAACAACCCTTCCAAGCCTCTTTATTTCATCCCCAACTCATCCCCAACTCATCGCCACAAGCTGCAGCCAACGAATGAGATCATTCGTGATTCACGTACCCAATACTATCATAGAAGACCGCAATCTAGCGGACTGTTTTCTACCTCCTTTCATCCACCACAGTGCCAAACTATATGTGTTTTCTCCCTCAGCACAACGCGTCACTTTACAGCCAGCCAGCCTCGAAAGGTCAAACACCTCCCTCCTCACCTAGGTCATTGTCTTCCTGTCGCGCACATTAAAATTCGCCATGTCTGAACTCGAGGCCTCGCCCAAGAATCCAACTGTTTTTCTTCATCGCGACACTGCCATTTCGCGGGACGAATTTCCCAAGTATGTTGCACTGTTCTTGCGCGATCACGTCTGTAGCTCATCAACATCAGTATTTCGCCAAGTCCCGTTGAGAGCGACATGAGTCACGACAACCTCACCGACGATGCTGTCAACGCTGATGAGTTGGTGAGCGTGACTTCTGATGTTCTACCAAAAGACACCCAGAAGAAAGTAGGAAGGAAGAGAAAGGCCAAAGCGAAAGAAGAGAAGACGGACAAGACACCTGATGATGAACAGAATAGTACACCTTCCAAGCAATCTCCGTCCCCCTTCCTCTCGGACGACGATCAAAATGAAGCAACTCCCAAGAAGACTGACTCCCCTCCTCCCAAGAGAAGACATCGTTCTGGCCAGATTGCCCCCGGCTCACGACGCTCCAGCCGTATCTCTCGCAGCTCAGAGTTCAAACCAGAGCCCGCGACCGAGGTACCTGCAAAGAGAGGTCGCGGCCGCCCACCCACAAAGCAAGATCCGGATAGCTTGCCCGTGAAACGAGGTCCCGGCCGTCCACCCAAGACTCATAAATCCAAGCCTAGAGCCGCTGAACCTGAATGGGAGGTTGAGAAAATTGTCGACTCCCAGATCGATGCCGACACCAATGAACACTTCTATCTCGTCAAGTGGAAGGGTTTTGCCGCAAAGGAAAACACCTGGGAGCCTAAGAAAAATCTGGGTCACTGTCTTCAGACCATTCGTGATTTTGAGAAAGATGCGAAGAAGAAGAACTGAGTTGTGACATTTGAAGCGAGTAGTATTCATACGGCACCGGCTATACCAAGGGAACGGCAACGGCATCGGAAATTTATGGGTATTTGGGCCGTTGTATTCATAATCAAAATATCATTAACTCATTGACTGATGCTATTTGGCTTTTTTTCTTCCACATATTGTACAAGTTAACCCATCAATCTTCAAGGACTCACAGACCGACCTCGAACAGGGCTGCCAATCCTACAGCAGCCCCAGCAAGAGGCAGCAAACTGCGACCCAAGTTCAAGGCCGCCCATTTCGTGACTAGAGACTTCACCTCATCAAGACTGGCTGCGTTGGCCCCGTGAGCCACAGCGTGGAGCAAGGCATTGGTGTGGGACATGAAGAGCAGCGTGTAGGGAACGATGGAAACGGTCAAGACACCGCCAGCAACGAAGCCCTTCCAGCTCGCTCCGCGCTGCTGAGCATCGTAGGCGGCATACAGGTAGGCGGCAGCGGTGGTGACGGCAATCTTGGGCATGAGGGAGACGCCGCGGGAGAAGAACTCGGCCCAGATGGTGGCGGCGGATTGCGGTGCGAGCAGGGCGCCTGGGACTCCGACGAGGGAGATGCTGGCGATGGCACCTGCGATGGAGGTCAGATTGAGGGGGGAAGTTTAGGAACTTGGGTGAGGTGGGATGGGTTACCAGAAGACCAGGCTGAGCCTACTACACCGGTAGCGACGGCGAGAAGGGAGGGAGTTGTCAATGCCATTGTGTAAGGGGTGGTTTGATGTGACTTGATCAGATTAAGAAGGAAACTTGTGATTCCTTTCACGAAGAGCTGAGATTCCGAAAGAATTGGATAAAACAAACTGAAGTACACCCGAATGACGTCCTGCAGTCCTCGACTTATATACATGTAATACCCCCGGTCCCCGTCCCCGGCCATGTGCGGGGCCGATGATGCAGACACTACGTCCTCCGGACTTCCTCCACTTCTCCGCCAATCTCGGACTTTTCACGGCTTCGCAAAAGTCCGGCGCGCGACGAAGCTGGGAGTACAATAGCCAAAGACGGACTCTATATCGCTCTCTATGAATAACTACTGTAGAATGAACCAGAATCAGGAGTTGAGGTCTTGATATCAGTATCCCTCTCATCGCTTTCCCTTGCTGTCCTTGTACGCGACAAACCCGTGCAGCTCAATCTTCTTGGTCAAGTCTCGCAGGTCATCCTCCACCCACGCCGTCGCCAGCGCAAACCCAGCTTTCCTCAGCACCCCGTGGCTCGCCCCGTTATCATAGTCCGCCGTCGCCGTGACAGCCTCGTCCTTGACCTCCCCCCCTCCCCGGACCGTCCTCTCGTCCACCCGGAGCTCAACCTCCTCCCGCGGCAGCGCCCACCACGCCTCGAGAAAGGCCCCCAGGAACTCGCTCGCGTAACCCTTTCCCCAGGCGTCCGGGCGCAGCATGTACCCGATCTCGGGCCAGCCCTGGCTTCCCGTAAGGTTGCTGCTGCCGCCGATGCCGATGACCTGGCCGGTCGAGGCGAGGCAGATGGCCCAGTTGAAGCGCTGGGCGTCGTTGGGGGGGACTTGGAGGGCCAGGTTGCGGGTGCGGGTTTCCTCGACGTCCTTGTCGGGCACGGCTTGAATGCTCCATTTCATGACTTCTGGAGATGCGCGGATGGCGTGCAAGCCCTCGAGATCGTGTTGGTCATCTTGGAATGGGCGCAGGATGAGACGGTCTGTTATGATGGCACGTCGTTGGGCGTTTGGTGGGAAAGGGAAGACGGGTCTGGTGGTCTTGACTGTGACCCATTCAATGTCTGAGGTGTTCATGATGGTGAGTAGTCTATGGTAAAGACAAAGAAGGAATAGGATGCGATCCAGATAATGAAGCGACTGCTGCGGTGAAACCTATCATCACTGGGCAATCATCAGTCATCATGTCTGTAAGTACAATCTCCCTATTTTATCTCGTCCCTCGTGTAGTTTTGCATCAATTGTCCCACCATGACTCACAACTAACAAGAATCTTGAAGCAGAAAATTGCACCAAATTATTAGCGGCCTGTCCGGTCTCAGCCAAAAGTCATATGACGCATCAATCCCTTTTTCTGCCGACCTCAGTTCATAGCGATACGAAATACGATAAATGACACTTAATATACAAAACCCATGGCAAGGGACGTTCGTTTACTCCGTATAGATAAACGAGAAACGATTCGCATACAGCCCTGATACTTACTTCCCCCCCGATATAATACGAGCTTAAGAACGATACCTACAAAGAACACCCATTACGTATGTGAATACAATCCTCTGCAATACATCAGCCGCCTTCCTCGTGCATCTTTGAATTTCAATGTCTTGTTAATGTTTCATTCATTAGGCTGAAAAAAGATAGTGGGGTCAGCTCTTTGGCGGTAATCCTGGTTCAAGGTGGTGTCTATTACTATCACAGCCCGGTGGGATTTTGCACCTTTTCAAATACTACCAAGCCAAAGCCGTGAACAAAGAAATCCCTTGTCGATAAAAAATCCCCAAATTCCCTGGAAAGTCTGCCAACTCTTGAGACTACCGCTCGTCTGCCAAGTGACAATGAGCACGTCAGAAGGCCGCCCGGCCAAAGTCCTCAGCTGCTCCAGCTGTCGCCACCGAAAGATCAAGTGCGACAAGGCCCAGCCCGTCTGCACGCAGTGCTCCCGCTTCGGCTTCGAATGCATCTACCCCTCCAGGAAGCCGACGCGGCGGGCCCCGCGACCGAGGCAGACGGAACTGCTCGACCGCATCAGCCGTCTCGAGAACATCGTCGGCCAGGCCGATCCCGCAAAGCTGCGCCAGCTGGAGCACGAGCTGATGAGCGGCGGCTTCAGCCCCGAGGCGCCGGCCGGGAAGGAGGAGACCAAGGGGCCGGAGAAGGAGGATTCTCAACCGCAGCCCGTGGGCAGGTATCTGAGCGGCGAGTTTTGGGGCCATTTGTGTGCTGAGGTCGAGGGTATTAAACAAGCACTGGACCAGCCGTCCGATGACGACGATGAAGACGAGGGGACTAGTCCCGAGTCTGTAGAGGCGGCAAGTTCAGCAGCACCCAGCGGCACTTCAGGCTCTATGTTTGGGAATCCTGATTATCGCGAAAGAGAGCCGTTAATTCACCCTTCACCCGAGATGATGGCTCGTCTTTGGGCTATATATCTTCGAAACGTGGACCCTCTCATGAAGATACTACATCGACCGACCATCACCAAGATATTGCAGCAATACGCCGATTCCCCCACAAGCCGTTCCCTGAGTCCATCTACCAACGCTGTAATATTCGCCATTTACTTTTGCGCAGTTACCAGTCTGACCCCGGATGATTGCTGGGAGAGGCTCGGGGAGAGACACGAGGTCCTGAGCAAGAGATACCGAAACAGCATCGAGAGAGCCCTCGCCGAGGCCGACTATCTGAATAGTAACGAGCTGGAAACTCTACAAGCCTTTACTCTGTACACTGTAAGTCTACGCCTCTCTGTAAAACAGCGCCCATTTCGACTTATACATGGATCTATAGTCCATGCTCAGATGTTCTGCGCACGACCGCTCATCATGGGCCTTGACAGCCCTGCTCATCCGCGTGGCCCAAGGTCAAGGCCTGCACCGCGACGGCGACGGGAAGCACTACTCGCCCTATGTGGCCGAGATGCGACGACGAGTCTGGAATTTCATCATTGTCGTCGACGTCCGCGGATCCGAAGATCGAGGCTCGGATGCCATCTTGTCCAACTCTGTTTACAACACCATCAAACCCACATCCATTGACGACGACGACTTTGGTCCTGATAGTAGAGGCCCTCTGGTACCAAAGGACGGACCTGCCGACAATGTCATCCTCATGTGCACCGCCATGTGCTCCAGCATCTTTGGCCACATGGCCCATCCCTCCGACGTGGCGACCAAGAAGGACCACTTCATCTGGACCGAGGAGGAGCTGGTGACCAACATCCGGGAGCTCGAGGACGGCTTCATCCACACGGCCTCGCCCGACCACCTGCCCTCCATGTACGCCGCCGAGATCGCCCGCGTCGTCATCCTCAAGCTGTGGCTCAACATCCAGTACCCCTTCACCGGCAACGTCGCCCCCGTGCGGCCCCGCGTCTCCCGCGAGACCATGCTGCGCACCGCCCTGTCCGTCATGGAGCTGCGCGACCGCATGACGCAGAAGGAGTGGGCGCGGCGCTTCGCCTGGTGGACCGACACCTACGTGCAGTGGCACCCCCTCGCCGTGGCCCTGGCCGAGCTGTGCATCCAGACCGAGGGCGAGCTGGTCCAGCGGGCGTGGGAGGTTGTCGACAAGAACCTTCCCCTCTCAAGGGAAATCATAGCAGACACGTCCCGGGGACCCCTCTGGCGACCCATCAAGAAGTTGCTCAAAAAGGCCAGGGCCGCAAGGGCTGAAGCACTCATGAAGAAGCTCGATATCAAGGAACCTGCTCCTGCAGCAGCAGTCCCTGCACCACCAACAGTATCGGTACCGCTTGTGCCAACAGCACCAGCCTCAACAGCACCTTTACCAGAAACCTCACTCGACCCCATGCAAGCACCGGGGTTCCAAGACCCGTTAGGCTTCTTGCCAGACACCTTTGACTCTACGACAATGGACCCTTCCATTTTATTCAACTACCCCCCGGAACTGCTCATGATGGACTTGGGCCCGGAGATGGGCCAGCAAGGTCCAATGGAATGGTCACTATGGAACGACTTCTTAAATGACGCGCAGCAGGATAGTTCTCCCGGAAGCGGAGGGGCAGATTCAACTTGACAGCTTTTCAAAGTTCACAATTACCAGGGGGGAGGGAATGAAAATGTCTTTACTTGGCCCAACACCACTTTATTTTTTAGTTCTTAGAAACCCGATCAATTGCATCACTCCCCACACATTGAATTTCAGCAATGCTCAGAATTTTGGTTCATTTCGTTGCCCGTTTTATCGAGCAAATGCACTTGATATTTCCATAATCCGTTGTAACACCCGCAGAGCCTGCCCATCCGTCCTCGTAAAACCGAAAACACTCTAAGCGAAAGTGGAGGGTCGCTTGGCGCTGAAGAGCTTCTTCGTGTTCTCCTTGGCGATGCGGTGGGGGAGAGGGAAGCTCAGGCCCTTGGTGGTGAGCTGGCGGATGTAGGGTCGCTTGACGTCCTCGGTCTTCTCAATCTCAGCAACTCGGAGGACCTACGCAGGGTTAGTTTTCGAGCGGCTCGTAACAGGACTGTGTAAGGTGTGTACGCACGTGGATCGACCTGAAGCGGGCACGGTGGCGGGCAGCCATGTCGGAGTAGAGAGACTCAACGGCGTCGGTTCGGGAGAGCTCACGGTACTCCTTGTACATGTTGTGCGTACCCGAGCGGGAGTCGTATCGGAGCCAGATACCAAAGTTCTTGACCTTGAGGGGGTGCTTCTCGTGGAGCTGGTGGGAGTTAGTCATCTTCTCGTCTTGATCCCCCAGAACACTTTTTCTTTTGTTACGTACCACCTTGATGCTCACGATCTCACCAGTGGCCTTCTTGACCTTTCGGAGACCACGCAAGAAATACCAGTATCGGGACTTGGCGACCGTCTCGTTGGGAGCGAAGATGGTCATGCGGTACATGGCGGGGGTAGGGTTGGCCTCGGTGGGCAAGTGGCGGCCAACGACCTCGTATTCCTGAAGACGACCTGCCAGAGAGAGTCAGTATGAGTTTCAGTTGTCGTGCGTGTTCCAATGCCGCGCGCCAGTGGTGAGAGGTTCAGAGCGAGTTGGAAATGAGCATATCGATATTCGGTCGTTTCAAATTTGAGTCCAACAAGGCTGTTGCATGTCCAGTCGTCCCAGATTTCCCAAGTCGATAGCAGTCGTTGAGTTTCCAGTCATAGAGACCATCCTTTCTGTCGAGTGTCATCCTCCTCTAGGGATTTTCATAATTGTCGAAATTGTCGAAAATTATTCGTCACTCCCTCCACGGCGGGCGGCATCGTTGCGTCGCAAATAAAAGAAGAGTATTGCTTACCCATCTGTAATGATTATTAGCAATGTTCCCTGAGTGTCAAGTCTGTTGTAGACATACGATGACGGTGGTCAAATGTCTTCCGACTATCGCGAATGTTTAAAGATGGCCGAAGTTGCAGGAGTCGCACTTGGGTTTTTTTTTTGTGCGGAGGTGTGGGAGGGCTAAGAGAGATAGCTCTGCAGGGCTTGAACCTCAACAGCGATTGGCCAGATGTTCCCCACCTAAAGTGTCTGTCACGTGCAGGATCAGGAGGATCCTCCTCAAAGAGCTGGAGATCCACTGACCAATCAGCGACGGAAACGAGGACATCGGAAAGATGAAATAGCAAAGACAACATTGTGGAAGGTCACATAGAAATCGCCCATCAAACATAATATCACAGCCAAGTTTCATTCTTACACCATATTTACGTTATCAATCCCATCAAAGGGTGTTTTGGGTCTTCTCTGGTTCTAAATAGCCTCAACTGGACATCTATCCCTAGTCTGACCAACCAAACGCCATAATGAATCAACTCTTCGATGACTTTGGGAAGGCTTATGCGAGTCGAAATGGCTATCAGCTTGCTCAAACCTTCACACTTGTGTCCTCTGAAGGCAAAACGAATCGGCTGAGGGCCATTCGCCAGAGTACCAACTCCCACAGTGTCAAGGGCGACATCAAACACTTCATCAAATCCAGCACATCTCACCGCCGCAAGATGGACCACGATGAGTTGACAGGTTGGGTTGAAGTTTATACGGCATACTGGACTGCTATTGGGGAGATCATTGCTGGAGAGGAAGGAAAGGTATGATATCCTTTTTGAATCGAGGTTCGGCTGTGCTCATCATCTGGCAGAGCACTTGGACTAAATCCTATGAGTCCTGGAGGGACCTGACCTCGATCCTCATCCGAGGTTACAACAATGCCGGTTTTGCGGCTTGGACGATCCCATGTCTTTACATGGTAGGAAAATACCTCCGCCTCTTTGCGATCCAGTCCGATGAGGAGCGTAGCCGTACTGCGAACGACCCCTCGGTTGGATCCGCTCTGCTCCAAGATGACTTTGCTTCCGAGACAGACAAGCAGGGGCAGTTGAGAGACTGCGAACAGCACCTGAAGCGCATATTTACGCTTTGTTTGAACGACAGGTATGGCGAGCCGCATCCTCATCACTAAGCAAGCCATCTAACTCACTGCTTTTGCAGAGCACCATTAGAAGAATCACGGAAATGGGGCATCTATTTTGTCATCAACCTTCTTTTCAAGACGTACTTTAGACTAAACTCGGCGTCTCTGTCAAGAACTATCCTCAAGACCCTTGCGGTGTACAACGACCGGGGAGATATGCCATTGCTTGAGATGTTCCCCAAGTCCCAACGGGTCACATTCAAATTTTTCGAGGGCGTGCTGTCTTTTCTGGAGGAAGACTACCTTACGGTACGTATTTATTATTGATTGCACGCGTAAGGTATAAGTGATATTGACGAAATATTCTAGGCCGAAACACACTTGACAGAAGCTTGGGGGCTCTGTCACAAAGCTGCAAAACCACAGGCCGAGTATGCATGTCCATGATCCGTCTACACTCATACATTGCTAATGGGAATAGGCGCATCTTGACTTACCTTATTCCCTGCCGTCTCCTTACCAGCCACGTTCTACCCACCAAGGCCCTCCTGGAAAACTACCCTCACTTGCAGGAGCTATTCCTCCCATTAGCCAAATGCATCAAGACCGGAAATCTGCGTGCCTTTGATCTGGCTCTGCAGCAAGGCGAACCCGAGTTCGTCAAGCGACGCATCTACCTGACCCTCGAGCGGGGCCGAGATATCGCCTTGCGCAACCTGCTACGTAAGGTCTTTCTTGCTGGAGGCTTCGATGAACCAAAAGAGGGCGACCCGGCTCCCGTTCGTCGCACACGTGTGCCTGTTGCTGAATTCCAGGCGGCCATCAGTATGGGAAGCGGCGGGACCGTAATCGATTCGGATGAAGTCGAGTGCTTGTTGGCCAACATGATATACAAGGTGAGTTGTTCGTCACATATGTTCCGTTAGGCACCGGTTGCCTTTTGCAAATCAGTCGAGTGACTCGTGCTTTTGCGTAAGAAAGGTGGAAAAGTCGGAATCTTGCATTCATGTGGCAGTCATTTGACTAAATACTCGTCACTTCACGGCTGCCTTCTGGATGTCTGCCTGGGGCATTGACATTTCCCTACATCCACACCCCCTTGGAACTTGAAACGTGAGCCTTACAAAGATCTGAGTCACTAATTGGAATCTTTGATCTAGGATCTGATGAAAGGTTATATCGCCCGAGACCGAGGAATTGTCGTCTTGTCCAAAAAGGGTGCTTTCCCTGGCACAGGCGTGTGATCAGTCAGAACCTCGCTTGGCTCATGGCACAACGTTATACGAGGATATGCAGACGCGGAACAGCTGTTTGCACTCCGTTAGACTCGCCGCCGTCGTAGCAAAATGCCAAAACATGAGTATAACCGAGACCTGCATGCGGCAACGATGACGCTTATCGCAACGAATCACCACAAAGTCGGCTCAACCTTTGTTTGCTTTTTTTGCTTTCCCCCTTGCTCCTTTGGCTTCCCCCGAACTGAGTCCTCCGCCTGAGTCTGCGCCATATTCACGCCGGAACAGAAGAGCGTGCATCGCATTAGCTCGTCGTCCTCAACCTGCCATCCCTGTGCAAAGAGCTGGACCTTGTAACCTTCATCTAAAGCAATGAAAGTAAATAAGTTCAGGTTGTTTTATTACTGATGATTTCTCATTGTATTGGCGATTGCTGGGGCTGTTTGGGTCTCCGCACGTTAAAGTATCCGTATCTGCGTCGCATGGATCTCGCCGGCGCCCCCAAGCCGTGTACTGACTCACTCAACCATTTCCCTTCGGGGAGGACATCCGAGAAGGGAAGCTTGTTTCACGATGAGTCTGTGGGCCTGCAGGATCCTCTTTTTCAGGCGTCTTGGCGGACAGTTGGTGGTGTGGACGCCATCCCGTTTACATTTGTGTTCTGAAGAGACAGGTAGTCAAGTTCACGATCAGGGGGTAAACGAAGAGGCCGTAATATTTTTAGATTGAGAATGAAAACCAGTCATTCAAGGGTTTTTTTGCGCTTTCTAAGTAAACCACGCAATGAGAGAATGTCGTGAATAATGATACAAATTTCCGCCCGCGCGAACATGTCAGTCTTGTTGATATCCGTGTGAATCCGTTCCCAACCCTGCCTCCTATTTCCAAGGCAATGTTACCCACCCTCAAGTGTATCCATGAGCTCCAGAAGAAGTGAAATAAAACACAATAAAAAAGAATAAAAAAAGGTAAAAGGGCAAAATCCAAAGGTCCAACCGAGAAGGGTATTCGTACAAGGGTGATTCCAGCGAGAAAACAAACGGGCAAGGAGACAAGAAGATCAAAGCACGCCATCGAAAACAAGCCCGTGAATAAAAGCACATCATTACCGTGAACGCCCAACTCCCTTTTTTGTTTTGTGTCATTTTGGGTGTTCTTTCTTCGTCTCAACTTGAGTCCCCGTGTGTTGAAGGACAACGGAAGGAGGAAAGTGTCATGTCAAGGTCGTGCAAGATGAAAAGCATTAAGAGACGTGACGGTTAGATCGTGGAGTGTTCCTTAACAACGTTAGTCGAGGTAACGGAGAGGCGAAATCAAGAAAACTTACTGTACAGAGGAAATGTCATCCACGTGGTTGCAAAGAGCAACGAAAAGATCAAAGAAAAGTTGGCTTCCGCCGTTATACATTTCGAGTTGCATGGTGCCGCTCCTCTTGAAGGTGCTTCGAGAGCGGATGATGAGGGCAAGATAGTGAGCTCGCAGCTTGGAGTCGGTGTCGGGAGTGTTGTTGTATGCGTATCTTGCCGAGGCGAGAATCGTGCTGCATTGGATTCCGGACTCTACTTCGCATTAGGACCTGCCATCAAGTCAAGGACTTAGAGGAAACTCACGAAGTCCTTGCTTCCGCAAGGAAAGCTTCTTCAGTTCTTCGAGGCCGTACTTTTCCGCGGCACAGTAGATGACAGTATCCTTGAGGAGATCACCATCGATGCTACGGTGGTAGATGGTGCTCTCAAGAGACGCCCGGTCACCTTCGTCAGTAGGCTCCAGTTCATATGAGTTTCGACGCTTGTTGTGGATGAGACGAGGAAAGTAGTCGCCCTTGTAGAGATATTCCAAGACGGAGCTGAAGATTTGTGGCTCTTCGTCAGGAAGCGAGATTCGCTTGGTGGCAGCGTCCATGTAGCCGTTGCGAAGAGCGTGGCTGAAGAAGGGACTGACGCAAAGGATTTCCTCATGGGCGGCAAAGAGTCGTTGCTCAGCGCCGACGACGAGAGTGACGATGGGGGAAGTCAAGTTGCTGTAAGATGTAAGTCAGCGTCGAAGAATAGAAACGAGAATAAGAGTCACAACTTACTTGCCCATGGCCGCATCGTCACTGGCGGTTGCAGTCGAAGCCGTGCCTGGTCTTCGATGACGAGATTCATGCCGTCGCTTGGATACCCCGGCATCCTTGCTGAAAGAGGAACTGGACTTGCTGACCCTGTGGCTCTTGGAAAAGCTCTTGCTCGATCTGGAGAACATGTTGGCGATGGTGTGTTTTTGACAAACTTTGTCGTTGTGATTAAAACGGCGATGAGACGACCGAGGGTATTTATTGTTGACGATGAAGGACTAAGATAACAGGCAGGCAAAGCATGGAAGATGTTCTTGGACAATGGGAGAAGAAACGTAACAAAAAAAGTCGACTTTGGAGACGATGAACCTACCTCAGGCCTCAACTGGATAAAACGAAGCTGGATGGCCCAAAAACTAATGCAGGAGGAGCGACCAAAGAGCCATCTTTATAATGTTACAGCGGCTGCTCCGTGCGGAATCTGCGGGTTCTGCCTACAAAGCAGCGCCCCTGGGCTTCCCGGCGAGGGGGGCCATACAGGTACCTTTTACGGGGGAGTGAGGCTAGTCAGCCTGCACCCGAAACCTTTCTGGCGATAACATCACTTTTGGGACGCGTGGGCTCAGAGGCTAGCGCGTTGAGTGGCACACCAAATTTCCGCGATATCACGTGTGGATTTAGATGCCTGAGCAAGGCCCCAAGAACAGCTGCAGGCGGAGCAAAATGGGGGAAGGAGGGAGGGGGGGCGTGTGCTTGGGCCTTGCAGCACCGAAAGTTGAGGGCGGACGACATCCGCGGAGGACAAGGATGGTCTTTTCCCAGAACTCGCCTCGTCGGAGTCAGCATTTCGAGTCACCAGAGAGGAGATGCATCATGTACTTTACGTACTGTACTTCGGATACGGAGTAGCACCAAGAAGCAAGCTCAAGGGGGGGGAGGGGGAGAATTGATGACGACCCAACCAGGGGTTGTGCACCTCCGCCGGTAGTTTGCATGTTTGCCTCTGGGATGGTGTGGAAACTAGTGGAGGCGGTTCGCCGAGAACAGAGAGCTGCGTGCTGGATAGGGAGCCTCACAAGGCAGAAGTCCTCTGGCGGCTGGGACTGGATGATACTGCATGCTCGACGATGGAGCTGCAAGGCTCGCATTTCTGGGGCAAGCTGCGCCAAATTTTTTGAGCTTCTGATTATCACAGCTTGGGAATGCAATTGCGATCAATTGGAAGCGTTATCGGCCATGCTGCTGCTGGCATTGTTGCTGAAGTCGTTTCTGTCTTAACAATTACTCACGGCTCCAGGAGACATCATTATCACAACCTTTCGTTCAAAGCACACTCTTCGGCTCTCCCTGGAATCCATGCTTTTTCTCAGTGGACCGTGTGTTAGATTGGCAAGGTACCAGAGGTACCTAACCCAACCCTCCACACAACAAGCAGCTTTGTGGCTTGCTAGTCGCATTAGCTTTCAGCCCAAATGAAGTTCCTGGGACAGCTCCTGGCGAAGCTGCTGTTTGTCCGTAACGGCATCCTTTCACGAGGTTGCACAACCCCTGTACCCGTGAGTGTTGACCGAGATAACCCGATTTCACGTTTTCATTTGTGTCACCAAAGAGGCCATATGCCCTTTTTTTATAGGGGGAGGAAGCGATGTTTGTTTATCCCAGTTCATGCCACGTCAAGTACCTGTTCTGTTGGAGCCAGATCCCGGAGGCAAAGCATGTGCTCGACTCCGTGTGACAGCCAAGACGATTGAATGCGCAATAGCATCTTTGCCTTGCGCCCTCACCATAGCCTCGTTGTGAAGTGCCCCGCGCACCTTGCGCCGCTCCACTGGGAGCCCGACATCCTCGCACCGCTTGTACAAGCCAATGCCGTGATCAGCGGGAACCAGCTCGTCCTTGCCAGCTTCAACCATGTATATCCCGGGCAACTTATCACGGTGCCTTTGAGCCATCACGCCGAGGTTCGTCCAGCTATCTAGATGGTTCCAAAGAAATGGGTACAGGTATTGATATGGCAGCCATTTCTGAGGATAGAGGGCCTGCAGCATAGTTCGGACGGAGAGGAACGGCGTCTCCAAGATGAGGGCATCCGGGGAAAGATCCGAGCGTCTCCTCTCCTTGGCTGCCAAATTGGTAGCGAAGCCGCACCCGATGCTCTGTCCCCAGAACAGCACTATCGGCTTTACCTCGCCAGCCCCTGAAACGCGATCTTCATGCAATTGAGTCATCCATCGCAGCGCGGCTTCTGTATCCAGGTTTATTCCTCGTTCGTGGGGCCGGTCGTGCGAAGTCCAGTAGCCTCGGTAGCTTACACAGACCATGGTATATGTGAAGGAGGCATCAGCGTCTCGAACTCGGCGTAGAATCCACGACAGATCCGGAAGTCGGGGTGGCAACGAGGAGGCATTTCCTAAACTTGGGGGTGAGATGCGCATCGGGGATTCTTCCAATTAAACTAACCTTGGAAATAAAGGATATAAACGGGTATCTTTTCGCCGTTGTGCGGTGCTTTGGTGGAAGTTAGGTCCGTGACGCAGAGGGCAATCTCAGTACCGTCCAAGGACTTGATCCTCTCCTCCCGCCACTCAACATGCCCGCAATCCCTTGCAAAGTCTTCGATGCACATTCGCCGCGCATCAGGCGGCAGAAATGGATTGTAGATGATTGTGTTCTGGAACATGACCATGGCCATGCACTTCCACGTCCAGAGCGCCACAAAGAGGCCGCCAAACAACAGCGGGGGCATCAAGATGGGCGCAACGTGGAAGCGTCTCCGACAGCTGCGAGCAGGGTCTGCGGAAGGGACATCTCTGACATCTCTTGGCCTCCATGCAATCGATTTCGGCAACCGCTGCGGCAATAAAGCCACATCATGGCCGGTCCATGGCGAATGTCGTGCCGCGACGAAACGGGATCGGCTCAACGACATTAGGGTGTCGCATGCACAGACATTGATCGTTCCCCGCGAACGAACGAGAGACTGCGGCAATTAATGGCAATGCGGATGTGGACGGCGTGAGGTCTGCTTGGTTATGACATGTTCGCACGCGACTGGATTTGGGCCTGGCTGTGGGTGATGGAATGGCAAGATGGACAGAGATTCGACACGATGGTGTTGCCAGAGCGGTGGCGCATGACATCTTTGGCAGTCCCTGATGGGGCTACTGTGCTGGGTAAGCCAATCCCTGAGCATCATGGTGAAGTGACCTACTAGAGATCTACGGTGTAAGACCACCTACGCATGCAGTACAAGTTGATGCTTGTACAGCAACGTGGTGGACTGATGGAACAAGAAGCGAGCATGGATTAAAATTTGTTGTCAACTTCTACAATGTAGAAAGCGCAATATTGGCTGTTTCCAAGAGTTCCCAA
The DNA here is from genome assembly GCA_023509875.1 of Rugonectria rugulosa. Classification (NCBI taxonomy): domain Eukaryota; kingdom Fungi; phylum Ascomycota; class Sordariomycetes; order Hypocreales; family Nectriaceae; genus Rugonectria; species Rugonectria rugulosa. The sequence continues at coordinate 11,114 of JALNIO010000175.1, read as the reverse complement.
CAATAATAAAGCCAAGAGACTGTTACATGTGATTAATTGGAAGCCCAGCTATCAGAAAGAATCAGATCGAGCAAGAATTCCGCTGGACGTGTAACATGTGAATGCGCGGAATTTACGGTGACAAATTATCGATCGCTGTCAGGACACCAAATGGTTGGCATGTACGGAGTGATAAGTGAGGTGAGGTTGAGGAAAGGTGAGGTGCGCTGTCCAGCGGAACCTTGCCCTGGAATCCATCTTGGAAACGGCTAGAACCCGCCTAAAAATCTGGCGACGCCAGAACCATCTTTACCTACCCAGGTGCGTTAGGTTCCCTGCCTGCATTGTCCGAGCAGCTGGTGGTTGCCTCGTTGTTTGTTGACGCAGGACCTGAATCCTGGTGTGAACAACATCCCTTCAACATACCTCACTTCAGCGCCCATTCATTCCAACCCATTTCTATTCCTTCCTCCCCCTCACCAAACCACGTACGCCCCTCTTCGACAAACGACCGACAGACGATCCCCTTCCAGTGCTTCGACATTCATTCAAACCACCCCGCCATACAAACCCCGCTGTCGTCACCATGCCCGGCTCCCTCGATAAAGACAGCGATGGCCACGCTCACATCGACATCCCTGAAGACATTCCATCCCCACGATCCGAAGGCGAACTAAGTCCAGTCATGCGAAACAGCAAAGGTTGGGACGGAAAGCTGCGAGTGCCTAAGTCGGCACTCGTGTCGAATCCCGAGGCCTTGTCTGATCCGGAATACTCTGACGACGAGAATGTTCTCGAGGGCGAGGAAATCGCGGCTGATGAAGGTAGGAGAGCGAGGCTTCTATATGATGGTATGAGGCTGACTTGTACGGGGCAGACTTGCTGGAAGACGAGGAGTCCGATACGGACGAAATCATGCTCACACAGTCCCGCATCGCCTCGGTATCTGCTCTCAGGCTCGAACGCTTTAAGAATGTAGTTCGCATTTGCCTGCGACAGAACAGCATCCAAGAAATCTCCGGGCTTTCCGCTCTTGCCGACACCTTGCAAGATCTCGACTTTTACGACAACCTCATCTCCCACATCCGTGGCCTCGACGAGCTTACAAATCTGACCAGCCTCGATTTGAGCTTCAACAAGATCAAGCACATCAAACACATCAACCACCTGACCAAGCTGAAGGATCTGTATTTTGTGGCCAACAAGATTAGCAAGATCGAAGGTTTGGAGGGTTTGGACAACCTGACGTCTTTGGAACTGGGTTCGAACCGTATCCGGGAGATTAAGAATCTGGACACCTTGACGAGCCTGGAGGAGCTTTGGCTGGCCAAGAACAAGATCACGGAAATTGCTGGCCTCGGCGGCCTGCCGAACCTGCGTCTCCTCAGCATTCAGTCCAACCGTATCAGCGACCTGTCCCCTCTCAAGGACGTTCCCAGCCTCGAGGAGCTGTACATTTCACACAATGCTCTCGAGTCGCTCCAAGGCATCGAGCATAACACTAACCTCCACGTTCTTGATATTTCAAACAACCAAGTCGCCAGTCTGGAAGGTCTTGGACCGTTGAAAAACCTCGAGGAGTTCTGGGCCAGCTACAACCAAGTTGCCAACTTTACTGACCTGGACAAGCACCTCAGGGACAAGGAGAATCTAAATACGGTTTACTTTGAGGGAAACCCGCTCCAGCTGCGTGGTCCTGCATTGTATAGGAACAAGGTGCGGTTGGCGCTTCCTCAGGTGAAGCAGATTGATGCCAGTAAGCACTCCATGTCTCTATTTTCCAGAACACTCTGACGTTTTCTTTCCAGCCTTTGTTCGCGTATAGCAAAAAACCGCAGACGAAGTTCCAATGGATTACGGCGCAAACGGACTGGCGTTGGAGGGGCTTGTCTGGCCCAACATAAGGTCATGATGGCATTGCATTTCGAGAGCACAGCATCACCAGGTTTCAATCGGGGGCATACGTGACGACAGTCTCAGGATTCAGGTCACGGTTTCTCTAGATATAGCGCGTATAGGTTCCTCACGTTGCATCTTGTATCAGCGTGAATCAAGTAACATTACGCTCGATTCTAAAGGATTTTTTATGTTTATAATCTAAGGTGAAGTTCCTGTAACACGTTTGAGACTAAGAGATGTAGCCCTGGGCATAGATAAACGCCAAAGATGATTCTCAAGATGCATAAAAGTCATTTCCATCACGTTCCATCGTCAAAAATGCAATTGCTGCTCTAAGCGAAGATCCAGAGCTTCTCGGTGGGGAAGTACTGGGAAGGAAGTTAGCTGTTCCTGCGAGCAGAACCCGGTTGAAGCAGATAGTACTCACGTTGGTGGGCTGGTTGAACTTGAGGTGCAGGTTCATCTTGGCGATGCGCTGCATGTCCTCCTCGGGAATCTCGAAGTCGGTGTGGCTCAGGTTCTCGAGCATGGGGCCGATGGTGGTGGTCTTGGGGATGACGGAGATGCCCTGCTGGGTGGCCCAGCGGAGGAGGACCTGGGCCGGGGTCCTGCCGAGCTTCTGGGCGATGGTGGTGAAGACCTCGTGCTGCATCAGGGGCGAGGCCGACTTTGCGCGGTCCATGTCGAGCTCGATGAAGCCGGCGGGGCCAAAGGACGAGTAGGCCGTCAGGGCGATGCCCTCTGCCTTGGCGAGGCGGACGAGCTCCGTCTGCTGGTGGTAGGGGTGCAGCTCGACCTGGAGGGTGGCGGGCCGGATCTTTGCGTACTTGAGCAGGTCGTAGATGGCCTGGGACTGGAAGTTGGAGATGCCGATGGAGCGGGCGAGCCCCTTCTCGACGAGCTTCTCCATGGCGCCCCAGGTCTCCTGGTTGGTGGCCTTGCTCCAGCGGATCTCGGACTCGCCGTCGTAGAACCAGCCGGGGGGGTAGCGGACGCTGGGGTCGACGTACTCTAGGGCGACGGGGAAGTGGATGAGGAAGAGGTCAAAGTAGTCAATCTGCCAGTCGGCGAGCTGGCGACGGGTGATGGGCTCGACGTTCTCCTCATCGTGGTAGGTTTGCCAGAGCTTGGAGACGATGAAGAGGTCCTCGCGCTTCACGATGCCTTCCTTGATAGCACGGGCGACGCCCTCACCGCAACCCTTTTCGTTGCCATAGTCTTACAGAGAGCAATACCAGTTAGAACAAGAACCATTGGACGGTGATTGGGATCAGATCATGAGTAAAGTACAGGAAGCTTGAAGCTCTCGCCAGCGTCTGATTACTTTTTGGCGGGGCCTTCAAGTAGCATGACGCCGGTGGAGGGGCAAAAGAAACAGGGGCTCATGGTTATTCTCTAAGGGTAAATGGTGATTGGACAGGAACAAGGAGGGGCAAGGAAGTGGCAGGAAGTGGGGTGAAGCAATGGAATGTACGGAGGAGCAGCGCCGATATTTGTGCTTCGGTGTAAGAGAATCATCCGTCTCTTCTTCTCGTGATCATATCTTCCCGTTTTCCCAATTTTTGTATGTACATACCACAAGCGCCGTCGAGCAGACGGTAACCCGCCTTGATGGCGTTGTAGACAACGTCGGCCGTGTTGTCGTCGACCTTCCAGAGGCCGAATCCCACCTGGGGCATATCATAGCCGCTGTTGAGCTTGACGGATGGGACCTTGGGCATGATGGCGACTTTTTAGAGAAGTTGTATGTAAGGCAAGGGAAGAAGGAGACTTTAAGGACGAGGGAAATGTGTAAAGATGGTAGAACAGAGGTACGAGGGAACAAGGAGAGACGGGAATGGGAGAGGCACGGAGCAGTATTTATCTCTGGTTCCTGGCCTTCCCATCACGTCCCTTGATAACCAGACACCAGCCCACATGGGCCGAGAGTCCGAATGAGGCAAATTGAAAGATTGTGAGAAGGAGACATGGTCGGTCCCTCCACGGGCAGTCTAGCTGGCAAGGCGGAGTAATACGCAGCAGAGTCGTGCACAAGGTGTCATGACACTGAACCGGAGAGGCTGGAGCTGTGGGTGCGTGTAAGTGAGGTGAGTGCACGAGTCGCTTTTGTGGAGCTGGGAAGCTCAATTCAGCCGGAACGGCAGGTGGGGAGTTGGGTTGTTCTGGATGAATGTGAATGAGGGGCGGTTGCGATACTGAGTTGCGTGAGGCTTCATCTTGGTGGTGTTGTAAAGGGTGAGGTTTTGGTATAAGACTTTAGTCTAGGTGCTTTAAGAGTAGTTGTTCGACTGTGATGTTGGATAGTTTTGTTGATATGTTCGAGGTAGGTATCGCTCATCTTCGAGGTCGACTGCCTAGTACAAGCGTAATGCTGCTTTTGAGCATCATCCCATAGCAAGGGCGAGTATAGATTCGTTGACCGACTTTGCCAAATATCATCTCAAAGAAACCCCAGTCCATGTCAGTCTAGATTCTTGTGTCCGAGATGGCATTGTGCCGCCAACTTCCTATTTGCCATTACTTCAGGGTAGTTAGGTGAGTTGCAGCAAACTCCACATGGTGATACTCTGGTAGCATCTCAGCCGCCTCGGGAAAAGCAACGACGGCCTTTACGCAGCATCTCACCTCTCTCGAGCATGGATCCCAAGTGGGATGGTCACCGAGCTTCCCCTGTCGTGATTGATGCGGCAGAACAGAGAAACGCAGGGTGCATCAGGCGTTCCTGGGCTAAAGGTGTGAGGTGTGTGAGGGAACAGGGGAAAGATACCGGGTTTCCCCAGTCTCGAGACTGTTCGAGATGCGCCAATTCCTTTCACGATGCGTTTTGTGCTTCCAACAATGACCTCGCTACGGAGTGCCCCTGCTATAGTTATTACCTGGAACCACGGAGGCCAAACATAAGGCAAGTACATACCTACCCAGGCAACGGGTTGACGGTACGGAGAGACGTACGTTCGTTTGCATTTAGCCTAAATTCAGGTACCCTCCAGATGGGTACGTATCCAATTCCACCAACATCCAAAAATCTCTTACCCAATTTTAGCCGGTGACACACATCGACACGGTACAGGTTCCTACCCTTGGATATCATCATGTGGATATAATATAGGACTAAATGTAGCTATGATAAGTGTCGAGGGCAGTTTGATGTTTCACCTCCTTCACAGCCTCGAAATACCTCTGGTCATGCTATTATGCTATTATGCTCAACTTTAAGCTGCAACATGTTCATATTCCGTATCGTAGTATTGCTACCGACGTGAATTATGAGGTATCTACCTATCTATATACCTTAGGTACCTTAGGTAAGTGCAAGGAAGAAGCTGCAAAGGAACTGGAGCAGGTGCTGTCTCAGCGCGACGGAGCCACACTTTCCCAAGTCGTTCGGTTCAGATACTCGTTAGATCAAGTGATTCCATCATGTCCAACTTGGCAAGTTGCACCTTCTCCGAGAAGACAACATCTCGGGTACTACCTGCATTTTGCAGAACGAACTGGAAAATCGCCTACAATACAGTAGAGAAGCCAGATCAACAAAGACAACACAACCAGCTTCGTTATACTACATGTATGCTAAGATATTCTTTACGATTATTCCGCGACATCTTGCCTGTACGCCTAGGCCAATTTTACACTGTTCTTGTCCCATCGGATCTTATTCGCGCGGAAATCCGAAGGAGAGACGACCTAACATCAACTGAAATTACTTCCTTGCTCTCCAACACCCTTCCGACTGCGAGTTCAAAGACAGACAGTCATGTCTCAGCAATATCCAGACGGTGTCCCCGAATCTAGAAGCAATGATAACTTCCCCCAGGAGATCTTGGAGATGATTTTCGTTCACTTCTGCACCCATTGCAGAGTACCCAAGTGGAAGTCGCGCACAGCACGCAGCGTTACTTTTTGGGATCCAGCAGAGCGAGATACCCTGTACAGCTTGTGCCTGGTATCCAGAAGCTTCCGCCAGATCGCTCAGGAATTGCTATTCCATGTTTTCGATGACGGGCATGGGACGCCCTCATGGTTGGAATTTGTGCGGTCCATCGTGGAACATCCTGATCTGGGCAGGTGTGTCAAAATCGTCTGCGTGTCTGACTTCTCCTTCCAGCAAAGACTCGAGTCACCTCTTGTGAAGGAATGGGCTGAGAAGATTGCCAGATATCATAATCGCGACCTCAATGATGTGTGGAGGATGCGATTGCGAACTGAGCGGGAACGGCCTCGCATTTTCCAGGCTCTTCTTAAATCGATCATGGATGAGACAAGAATACCAGTACCTGACAGAAGACGCTCACGATCAGGAGTCGACACGCGCTCCATCCAAGTACAGAATTGGCTGCACGCGGAGCTTTTCACGATATCGATTGCAATGATGCCGCAACTGGAAGGTCTTAACATTGGAGACCTACCTGTTAATATTTATCATCCTCCAGCCTTGCGAGCTCTCGGGATCAAGCAGATACCAATCAAGATGCTCGACCTGACCTGTTAGATGCCTCCTTTGGTCCATCATTGCGCGGACACACTCGAATATCTCGACCTCGTTCACGTTCCAATTTTGTACAATGTCCCAAAGTTTCCCAACCTCCGCCATCTTTATATCAGGGGAACAATTTATAGACGTGATGAGCTCTTGCGCCTCATGTGTCGCTGCCTGGGAAAATTGGAAACCTTTTGGTTCAAGGCTGAGGTGATTCCGCCCTTAAGGTTCCTTGATGGGGGCGGTTATCGGTCCGGAGATTGTTGGAGTATCACAAAACGAGAAATGCCAAAGGCCCTGAGTCGCCTGATTTCACCAGCCTCCTTCTTGAAATGCCTATATCCCCACAGGCAGACACTGACTACTGTATACCTGGACCTGCGCAGGTGGCATGGTTGGCATAGTCCACACACTTTCGAGGAATTCATTGCTCTTGAGGACCTTTGCCTCGATGCTCGCAGGGTGAACGGTCGCCAATCCACACAAGGTCAATAACCCGTTTTTGAACCCTTCCAATATATGGGACTATGCGTCAACCAAGGCAATTTTGACGATGGCTTGATGAAAATGGTAGGGTTTATAGTAGGGGGTTAGTCCGTGCCGAGATGGCCGTATGCTAACCCGTCCAGATGCTATCTGAAATACCTTCCATTCCACCACGGTAAAGACCGGTGTTACTTCTCACAACTTCCTCAGTTGCGATAGAGCTTGGGACTCGTTATTGTGTAATACAGAGAACGAAGAAGCGGCGGCAACCTTGCAACCCCCCAAGTGGCTAATCGAGTGCCGTTATGGGAGGATGATGGGTTCTGGGTATCTATATATTTTGATGAATTATACATTGGCGATTGCATTCGTCTCGTGTTTGAGAGCTTGTGATTAGTAAAGACATCATGGATGCATGAGGCTTCGTATAACCGTGGACAATCGACTTGTCAACGTGAACTACCTAATTAGAAGATGGTGTTTGGATTGCCCAGATGACTCAAAGAGCATCACTGGCCATGCCTCGGGTGTTGATGCATACCTATGTTGACATGCATGCGGTCTATGGGCTGGTCATGTTACAGCCGAGATCTGAGACAAGTTTCAGGCAGATGGTGTCCAGACCGGACTGCTGAAACGGCTGCGGCAGCCCTACGGACGGGACAATCAGCAACAAATGAGGATGATTGAGACACCGGGTGACTTTGGCAGTGCATTTATGGTAGTCAGCGCCGGACAACGCCAAGATATCCGGATGGACTGACGGTGGTATAATTGGTTGGTGTAGGTGGTTGTGATGGCGCTGTCACCACGAGACGACGGCCATTGTGAGAGAGTGATGAGATGTTGCAGCCTGGTTTGAGGAGGAGGTGATGTTCATCCAAGGCATGGCGTGTAGGTATATACATGTAGCATATAAAGACTGGGGTCCTCTCTTTGTGGTTGAAATGCCCTCAAACTGGAACGGCTGTTCGTAGTAGTCCCGACCAACAGCTTAGGATCACCAACAGCTCCCCACTAGAGGTACATGGCCTTATTGGCACCAGTACAAAGTAAGCTAATAAGGTAAGCTACTTCTCTAACCGTTACAAGTTCTCTTTCATCTGACTGGGCTACGGCAGCTACCCAGTGACTACTTACCTTAGCCAACACCTGTAGCCATTCTTAGTGCTTGCCTTACCCCCCGCCCCCACTTCTTCATTCCCCTCCGTTTCGTCTTGTCTTACTCCAGCTTCAGCTTTCCTTCTCTGTAGCTGTTTGTTCTCCTTCATAATTCCCCCCCTTCTTTCTTATCCTCTCCACCGGCTCTCCCAATCCCGCTTCCTTTCCATACGAACCTCGTCTTCTCCTGCTCTTGTCCAAAGCTTCCTCGAACCAAACCGCCCACCATGGTCGATCGTCCCAACAAGCCCTCCGCTTTGGCGTCCACCCCCGCCGCCCCGCCATCGTCTACCGTCGACATCACTCATGATCACTCGCGCGTGTCTGCTACTCTTCCCACTGGCGAGTCTGTTGAGATCCTTCTTCATGGCGCCAGCGTCTTGAGCTGGAAGGATGCGTCTGGAGCTGAGAAGCTTTGGCTGAGCGAGTCAGCCCACCTTGACGGCTCAGCTCCTGTTCGCGGGGGTATTCCCATCGTCTTCCCTGTACGTCCGTTCCAGCCAGCACATCTACCGTGCTATTCCGTCTAACAATTACGTCTTTTCCAGGTCTTTGGCACCTCTCCCGATCACGAAGCCACTTCCAAGCTCCCTCAGCACGGCTTCGCCCGCAACTCTCGCTGGGAGTTCCTCGGTCGATCCACCAGTGAGGGGTCCTCGTCCAGCGTGAAGCTCGACTTTGGTCTCTCCTCGGAGAACCTTTCAGAGGACGTCAAGGCGCTGTGGCCCTACAAGTTTGGTCTTATTTACTCTGTTTCTCTCGATGCCAAGTCGCTCAACACCTCTCTGGTCATCACCAACGACGGTGATGTTCCCTTTGAGTTCCAGACCCTGCTCCACACTTACTTCAAGATCAACGTATGTGCGGGGAGCTCCCGTTTGACTTTGACTTTCTAACGATCTTGTGTAGGACATTACCTCTGTTCAAATTTCTGGTCTTGAAGAGTCCGAGTACATTGATAAGCTCGACAACCTGGCCACCGTCACCCAGTCCGGCGCCGTCAGCTTCTCGGCCGAGACCGATCGCATCTATACCCCCGCCAAGGGCCCCAGACATCCCGTTGTCATCTCCGAAGGCGGGAAGCCCATCTTCAACATTGTTCGCGACAATCTCGATCAGGTCGTCGTCTGGAACCCCTGGGTCGACAAGGCCGCCGCCACAAAGGACTTCTCCCCCGACGACGGCTGGAAGAAGATGGTTTGCGTTGAGCCCGGCAGCGTCAAGGGATGGCAGAAGCTTGAGAAGGGCGATGCATTCGAGGCGGCGCAGATCATCTCTCTGGAGTGACGGTACGACGGAGGGGATTTATCGAGTAGAATTTGATTTGGACGATACACATGTCTGCAGTTACAAGTTTGTGCTGGAATTTAGATAATACTCCCATGACGACAAATCGAATAGCCATAGCAATATGCCAATTACAAGCGCGGTCAAGCTGAGAAGAGAATTGACGACGACCAATGAACAAATCAATGTTGTCTTTATACCTCTACTCAATCCCAAGAAACTCCACGTCCCTGATGTGATGCAATTCTTATGTGTTCGGTTCGACTTTTTGATTTTTCCCCTTTCCCCCTTTCTCCCCATTCAATCATTCAAGCACCTGTTTTTTTATTATACATGACTCATATAGTCAACTCTGCAAACAACGACGAGTCAAAACTCGGTTACACCGTCAGCTTCCTCTGCTCCTGGGAGAAGTGGTCGGCGACCAGGAAAGCGAGCTCGAGGGCCTGCTTCTCGTTGAGCCGCGGATCGCAGAAGCTGGTGTAGTTTGTGGACAGGTCGTCCTCGTCGAGCCCCTCGCTGCCGCCGAGGCACTCGGTGACGGCGTCGCCGGTGAGCTCGAGGTGGACGCCGCCGAGGTAGCTGCCCTCGTCCTTGTGGATGGCGAGCGTCTCCTGGAGCTCGCGGTAGATGTCGCCGAAGCGGCGCGTCTTGATTCCGGCGTCGGTGGAGAGGGTGTTGCCGTGCATGGGGTCGCACTGCCAGACGACGCAGCGGCGGTACTCGGAGTCCTCGACGGCGCGGATGTGGCGGGGGAGGAGGTCGCGAACGCGGGAGGCGCCGTAGCGGGTGATGAGGGTGATCTTGCCGGGCTCGCGGGACGGGTTGAGGGCGCGCAGGAGGGCGAGGAGGTCGTCGGTGGGCGTGGTGGGGCCGACCTTTATGCCGATGGGGTTGGCGATGCCGCGGAAGAACTCGACGTGGGCGTGGTCGAGCTGGCGGGTGCGGTCGCCGATCCAGACAAAGTGCGCCGAGGTGTCGTAGTACTCCTTGCGGTCCCCCTGGCCACCGGCGGCGGCGGAGGGCGCGGGGCTGTAGCGGCCGTCGGCGGCGGGCTTGTCGAGGAGGCGGGTCAGGGCCTCCTCGTACTCGAGCAGCAGGCCCTCGTGGCTGGTGAAGAGCTCGACCGACTCCAGCTCGCCGGGGCGGGCGTTGATGGTCTGCAGGAAGCGCAGGGTCTGCTGGATGCTGGAAGCAATGGCCGAGTACTTTGCCTTGAGGCCCGGGTCGCGGACGTGGCCGAGGCCCCAGTCGAGCGGCCGGTGGAGGTCGGCGATGCCAGAGGCGATGGAGGCGCGGATGTAGTTGAGCGTGGCGGCCGAGTGGTGGTACGCCTTGACCAGGCGGTTCGGGTCGATCTCGCGGTCCTCAACGCGGTAGCCGTTGAGGATGTCCCCCCTGAAGCTGGGCAGCTCCCTGCCGTCCACCACCTCGGTCGGGCTGGACCTGGGCTTGGCGTACTGCCCGGCCATGCGCCCGATGCGCACGACGCGCTTGTTCAGCCCCCAGATGAGCACGACACTCATCTGCAGGAGGAGCTTGATCTTGGACTCGATGGGGCCCTGCTGGCAGTAGTCGAAGAGCTCGGCGCAGTCGCCGCCCTGGAGGAGGAAGGCGTTCCCCTGGGCGACGTCGCGGAGGTGAGCCTTGAGCGTGGTGATCTCGTTGGGGTGGACGAGGGGCGGGAGACGGGTGAGCTCGTCGACGGCGGCGGCGAGCTTGTCCGGGTCGGCGTAGGCTGGCGATTGTTTGATGGGCTTTGATCGCCAGGTGTTGGGTTCCCAATGGGCATTATGTGAGCTGTCTGAAGCCATCTTGAATG
>JALNIO010001718.1:0-29904 GCA_023509875.1 Rugonectria rugulosa | reverse complement strand
AAAAAAAAAAAAAGAAGAGGCTGGGTGTTGGGATCCCACTAATACGGATACTGCTATTTCCTTTTGGCGTTGGAGTCGCTGCACTTGATGGCGTCTGCGCTGCGCGGGGGAACCCTGAGCGAGTCCACCAGTAGGCGCAAGTTGGCAAGATAACCGAACGTCACCAAAGAAACGGTACGATGGACCTTCAGGACGAAAATCTGCTGACGTTCCAGGGTTCCGATTCGTCATTAGCGTCGTCAGGCCACTCTCGGACTCCCTCTCTCTTTTTTCTCTGCTCAGACGGCGACGCGGGCGTTCGCTGGCTGGTGCTTGCTTGCTCGGCCTGTCAATATTGCCCGCGTTGGCCTGTTCTGGCATGATCTTTTTTACGGGGCAGTGTGATCCGATTTCAGGATTGACATGTCATGTCCACAGCTCAGCCCAGATGTACATGAGAAGGCTGGCGGATGAGTTTCAACATGGATATTTCTCATCCTCGATGATGAATCAGTACTGACCTGCTGCGTACAATATACGGCGCCAAAGGTGCCCGGTCACAGTGCCAAGGTATGCCTAGTCGATGGACGTTGGGCTTAGGTCTTTTTTAGGCGTTACTGGGGTTGCTTGCGCTTTGCCAAAGTAAGCAATGCCTCGCCTGCATTGCGAAAGGTCTTTTCATGCTTCCCCAAGGCCGGCGGCTCATCTTCCGTTCTCCCTACGCACGTACGGTACCTCTGTATGTACTACCCCTTGTCGTCCATTGCTGCTGTGTTCCCCTACTTTTGCTCCCTCCCAGATGTTGCCCTTACATTCCGGAAATGTCAAGCTACTCTATCCTTCACCGCTCATGTCCTTGGATAGGACACTTGTCGGATACCTACTATGCCTGATCGAGAGACGAGAGGCAAGAGAGGGTCGTGATACTCGGCTCTCCATTTTCTAACCTCGCCAAAATTCACGCGGTTCATCCCGATCATCGGCTAAAAGCGGCTATAGTCACGCGCTCTTCTTCTTCCTTGGGACACTCTGCTTGTATTGTTCTTAGGCAACGAGGCGATGTTCCGAAGACAAACAAACAAGGTCATTGTATACTTATGTATCCTTTGCAGCGCTGAAGGTGTGTGCCTGGGAGATCAATTCCTGTCTCGACGCGTGCACAACACCGGCAATATTACCCGGCTCGCCAACACTCCTACCCCAACCTCCAGCCAGCCAGCCATCAGCATTCATCCGCCCGTCCATTCAAGGACTCTTGATTTCCTATAGGTAGGCTACCATACCTATCTGGGCGTCTACTCAGGGACCTTCTCCTCCCACTGATGAGTTAGTGTCGTACTACGCTCCCACCCGCTGGGCCGATATGATTAATGCAAGACATCTGTCCGCCACAGCTGACAAGGGGAAATGATCGCTTCCCAACACCAGGTCCCTCTGGTCAGACGGCCTCGACTAACACGCCATGATGAAGCAAGCAATTACTGCACGATGCAGTCACCATAGCATGTTTTTAATGTATTTCCCCGTGGCAATAATGTGCAATGGGTCAGCTCTGGAGCCCTGGAGTCATCGCAGATTGCAATCGCATCATCCATTAATATATTCGACATATTTTCATCTGTCGATCATCGCATGGTCTCGACGCCCTCGTGCAACAGCCCTGCAATATGCAGCCCATGCAGCCCCCCATCGTCTACGTCCGGCCATGCTAAAGACCACCTTTTCACTCAGCAAGCGACCGCCTGAGGATCGACAAAGTAATAGAGCACTGCAGAGACGAGATGGTGCAGACGGGTCGACGTGATTCATGCCGAAGTGCACCATTATTCATGTACGGGAGTGGAGAGTGTCAACAACAAGAGAAAGAAGTCCTCTTACGAGGTGTTCAGGCAGACATTGCACAACAACCACGCCATGATCAGCGTCGGGCAGATTTTTAGTTTCTCTTTTGTTTTCCTTTTCTGCTCTGGAGATTATGCCGCGTTTGTTTTCTTCGTCATCATGCTCGCGGTCATGTCAAACAATTCCCTAGGCTCATCCTTGCATACATGGCATCATAACAAACAAAAACAAACGCATAAACACACAAAAGTCGTAGGATTCGGTGTCAGTCTTTGATCCGGCGCAGTTGTACCCAAAACTCCATTCATTCCCCCCAAATCCCCAACAACATCCTCGGTAAAACGCACCTGACACCTCGACTTCTCATATCGCCACAAAGAAGCTCTTCTCCCCCTCCTTCGGCACAACCCTCGCCTTGCGCATAATCTCGTCCTCGCACGCCAGCCGGATCCGCTCAGGCGTGGCCGGGCTCTGCAGCCGCAGCAGACCCGGCCCTTCGTCCTCGCCGACCTGCGCCGCCACGCCCGCGCTCGACCGAGCCGCCTTGAGGGCGTCGCGGATGGCGAAGAAGACGGCGCTGCCCATGAAGAAGGGCGGCTCCCCCACGCCTCGGCTCCGCTGGATGGTGCGCAGCTCCTTCCACTCCACGTCCTTGAGCAGCGAGACGTTGAACACCTGGGGGATGTCGCGGAAGCCGGGGATCTTGTACGCTCCGGGGCCCCGCGTGAAGAGGTTCCCCGCCATCGGCCCGTTCCGTAGCCAGAGCGACTCCTCCATCGTGAAGAGCCCCAGGCCTTGGACAAAGGCTCCCTGGATCTGCCCGTAGTCGATTGCCGGGTTGATGGACTGCCCGACGTCCATCTTGATGTCCGCCCGCAAGCAGGTCCACGTCCCCGTGAGGAGGTCGATCTCAACCTCGGCTGCCGTGACTCCCTGCGTAAAGTAGAAGAACATCTTGCCCTTGTTCGTGTCCCAGTCGTAGCCAATCTCGGGTGTCTTGTAGAAGCCTTGGGCCGAAAGGTTGACTCGGTCAAAGTAAGCCGCGTGGGCGAGGTCCTTCATCGTTGCCTCCGGGCCGAGCTTCTTTCGGTACGGAGCGAGTCGCTCGTTGAGCTGCTGGCACGCATTGTAGATGGCATATCCGTTCAAATCCGACGAGGCAGACGCCGCCGTGGCTGAGGCGTTGGCGACTGTGTTCGTGGAAGTCTCCGAGATGAAGACGTTTTCCAACGGAACCCCCAGTGCCTGCGCGGCGATCTGAGTGAGCTTGGTGTGAAGACCTTGGCCCATCTCTGTGCCGCCGTGTGCCACAAGAATAGAGCCGTCGTGGTAAATGTGAACCAGAGCGCCGGCTTGGTTCAGGAAAAGGGCTGTGAATGAGATGCCAAACTTTGTGGGAATAAGGGCAATGCCTCTCTTCCGCCACTTGTTCTTCTCATTAAAGGCCACCACGGCTTCTTTCCGCTCGACATAATTCGACTCGTCTTGGACTTGCTGATACATCAAAGGCACATGCCAATCTCCCAGTGTTTGGTTGAAATGTGTCTCGTCATCAGGTCCGTACATGTTGATCTTGCGGAAAGTGTCTGCTGGCATGCCCAGTCGGTCTGCTACCTCCTCCATGTAAGTCTCGCAGATAAACATGCCCTGAGGGCCGCCAAAGCCTCTAAATGCCGTGTTCGACATTGTGTTTGTTTTGCAAAGATGTCCTCTGACCCAGATATTGGGAATATTGTAGCATCCATCCACGTGTGTCATTGCCCTCTCGCACACAGCCGCGCTGAGGTCGTACGTCCAGCCAGCATTGTTGTAGATGTCGACCTCGAGAGCCTGGATCTTGCCATCTTTGTTGACACCCACTTTGTACTTTCCGAGGAATGGGTGTCTTTGGCCGCTTGTAACCATGTCCTCTTCGCGGGATAACATATACCGGCAGGGTTTCTTCGTCTTCTTTGCTGCCAGCGCCAGAGCTGAACTCAGCGGAACAGACCGAGTCTCCTTGCCGCCGAAGCCACCGCCAAGCCTCTTGACCCGAACGACTACCTTGTTGGACTGAACGTCACAGACCCGTGCGGCAAAGGCTTGTCTGTTGGTTGTTAGCATCACATAATCCTCAATATAGTTAGTATACTTACGTTTCGTTGGCATTTTGCGTACTGGCAAAAATCTCCATCTCGCCGCCTTCATTCTTGGGGACAACCAAGCAAGCATTCGTCTCGAAATAGAAGTGCTCTTGCCCTCCCATTCTTGCCGTTCCGGTAAAGACATAGTCGCAGTCTTTGAAGGCCTGCTCAACGTTCCCTTTCTTGATTTCTTTCCCAAACTTATGAAAGCTCTGCTGCTCAATGGCCTCTTCTATGGAGAAAATGGTAGGAAGATCTTCATATTCTATCTTGACAGCGCGAGCTGCTTCTTCGGCTCGAGCTGGTGTCGTTGCTAGAACCAACGCAATCACCTGCCCAGCTGTGAAGACTTCGTCCTCGGCAAAGATGGGTTCGTCAAAGTTGGGAGCACCAAACATGTTTGCAGCACGGGAAGGCATATCATCCTTGTCGACAATGTCGACTACACCAGGTATGTCTAACGCCGGATTGTAGTCGATGGACAAAATCTTAGCATGGGCCTTCTTTGACAAGACATAAGCACCATGGAGTTCATTCTTCGTCGCCGGGATGTCGTCCGTGTACTGCGCTTCGCCCGTTACTTGCTTCAGTGCAGATATGTGGTTGTTGGACTTTCCGGTGACTTCTTTCACGTAAGCAGCTGCGGCATGCTCATCGACTTGTCCCGTGGAAAATTCTCGTTCAATCTCACTGATGGCCTGATCATCGACACCGTCAGAGTCTCCGTCCATTGTAGCCAGGACATCGTGATAGAATCGGTAAAAGAAGCCGAATGCGAGGGCCTTTCTATATGAAGCCATCCCTCCTGGGACACTAAAAGCCATGTCGAAATCCCTACCGAGGGCTGCCATGGTTCCTTCAAGTGTTTCGAGATCAGCAAATTTTCTGCCCATGAGGTATTCCATGGCCGATTTAGCTGCAACGGTTGTTGCTGCCATTCCGCCATAAATGAGGTTACATTCTGTGACGATGCCCTCATCGTTCAACTTCGTTCTTAGTGCACTTGTAACAATGGCGATGTCGTCGTCTTTGCGCTTCGCTTGCTTGTAGGCTCGGAAGAACTCTCCCTTTGCGGCGGTAACCGGGATACGGATTGAAGCAATGATGGCATCTTCTGCCAGAGCTGTCTTCCTGTATCCCGTGAAAAACTGCGACATTGGGATTTCTGTCTCTTTCGATGCCGATTTGGCAACAAGGACGGCATTTGCAGCCCATAGCACGGGATTGAGATCAGAAATGGGCGAGGCCGTTGCCAGGTTTCCAGCCGGCGTTCCAACATTACGAATCTGCCTTCCCGCAAAGTACTTGAGCTGCTTCAAGATGGCCTCAAACACTTGTCCCCGGGCATGGCCGTAGTGAGAAATCACCTGCTCGCAAATTCTCTCCAGGTCAGTAAGCACCACATTGCCGCCAATCTCGAGATGGTCGTCGTTGATGCTGTACTGTCGTAGCTCTGCAATATCACCAGCAAATACAGAGACTGGATACTGCAAGGCCTTAAACTTGGTCTCGATCTGGGTTTCGGAACTTCCTCCAATGACCTTGGCTTGAGGGTAGGCGCTCTTGATCTGCAGCAATTGATCCAAGGTTACCGGTCGATACCACCTCTTTCTCTTGTTTCCGAAAGCGAGAGGACGCATCTCATGTCGTTTCAGGGCGGGTGGAAAGATGAGTTCTGTTTCGGGATTGTATTCAATGAAGCCGGGTGGTGTGAATCTCTTGACAGGGCCGTCTGAATTCTTTTGCATGCAACAGCCTCCATTGGGTGGTCCATTGCCATTTTCCATGCAGCATCCAGATCCCCCGTTCTGCTTCACCTTTGCACAAAGCGTGTCGACGCTAAATGTCTGCGCGGCATCAAGAATAGACCTGTAGCCCGTACATCGACAAAGGTTGCCGTCAAAAGCTTCTTCAATCTCGTCCTTGGAAGGTGCCTCGTTGTTTCGCAGCAGAGCATACAAACTCATGACGATCCCAGGAGTGCAAAAGCCACATTGGCTGCCGTTGGACTTGGCGATGCGCTCCTGGGTGGGATGAGGCTTCTTGGTGTCGCCGATTCCTTCGATGGTGATGACATGCTTGCCGTCTAAGCTGACGAGGGGCGCGAGACAGGCATTCACGCTGGCGTGGTAGATTTCTTTCGTCGTCGGATTGAACTGGCTCACTACAATAGTGCAAGCTCCGCAGCCGCCTTCGCCACAGCCACTATGAAAGTGAAGGTCAGTAGCGATGGAAGAATGAGGAGACGGTAGCACTTACAGTTTGGTTCCGGTCAATCCAATGCCGCGTAGATATTCAAGAACAGTGACTTCAGGGTCGATTTCATCCAAAACGACTCTTGTACCGTTGAGGTAGAAGCGTAGAGTATCGTCGAATTTGGACGTCAAAACCGCCAGTGTCTCTGGATTGGTGTCCCGCACGGGGGATACGGCGCTGGGCGCCATGTCGATGGAGATATGCTCAGTGACGTAGAACCGTTGATGGGACTTGCAGGTCAAAGAGACGAATGTAGGTGCAGCGCCACAACAGATGTATGAAGAATAGAGACTGGCTTCCAATCCAACAGGACAAGAAGGCAGTGGATATGGAGGTTTTACGTTGCACAATTGACGGCCAGCACAAACGAATTGAAGCAGCGGCAAACCCAAAGCGGTGGACGGTAGCTCACGAGACAACCAAGCCTATGTCATCGCCCATCTCACCCTGCTAACTGTCTGAGGTAAGTCTCTGGGCAAAAAAGAAAAAGACAAAAAATACCAGAGGTATTGTACCTGTACCGCACTCCTGGTAAGACAAGATAACGATGGCGGCCCTCAGGGACCGTTTCTGTGTCGTATTTAGCAGCAACCATCCCGCCTCTTCTCCCCCTCGCCGACGGCCAGCTTCTCCAACAGGAAGCTAGAGATATGTGATTCGGTGAATCGAGCAAAGAGGCGAACGGCAGGTGCCAAGCGCAGGTCACCCCGTGCTGATATCCTGTACAGCAGCGCGTTCCTACCATGTGTCAGAGAAGACATTGCCACTGATAAGACAGATTGGCACCGCACGCCACAAGGGGCGGCTGAAGCGGGCGGGGAAGGTGCTGCTTTCCCCAGGCGCTTTGGCCCTCCGTCACATCCACATCTCGGCCGGCTCCGGCTGTTGATAGGCCATCTCCACGATCGGGGATTGCCACCTGTGACTTTGAACCCTCCAGGAAGCTTCCGGTGCTGGTCGTGTGCGTGATAACGAGGGGAGTCAAAGGTTTTATATCAGTTCCAATTCAAAGGTTGGATAGCTTCCTGCAGTTTGCAAGTATATCACGTCTCCTTCAATATTGACAAGACTTCAAAATACCACCTTTGACAAGATCTCGCATATCACCAAACATCGACATGGGCCTCCTGGTCGTTCAGCAAGGGTGCGAATGCATCCTGTCATTAGGCATGCGTTCGTAACCTATTATTTGTCACAAGTCTCGCCATATGCGCGAATCATATAAGCTTCTTCCAACCGCATCATACCTTCACAGGCATCAATATTCAGGTGCCACTTTGTTCTTTGATTGCCATTCAGGTCTATCCCAAGCTTTCCTAGCTGTCTATGGCCCTCTCTAGATTTTACTTTTATTTTGTCTCGTTAGGTGTTGTGCTCTCATTCCTGGATGTACTTCTTCAGCCCTCTCAGACGTTCTTTGGCCTCCTCCAGCACGTCATCGTTCTTGCAAACCGCGAATCGAATGTAATCCTCGGCCAGATGTGCGTTGTCATCAGTGTAAAACTCAGTAGGAGGAATAGCCGCGATTCCAAGTTCCTGGATCATGAACCACGCCAGCTTGAAGTCCCGCGGTCGGCTTGCAACGTGAGCCGGAAAGGGATAGCCCTCCGGTACCTTGACCTTGGCCATGTTGACAAGAACAAAGTAACCACCCTCAGGTTCAGAGTAGGGAAGGCCGAGCTCGCCCCAGACTTCGTTAAGGCGCTCCATCTTGCCCTTCATGTCTTTAATAGTCTCATCCCAGAAGCCTTCCTTCTCAGCCTTCTCAAAGCCGACAGCGCTGGCTTCCTGGAGAGGAGAGGGCGAAGTGAAACAGATGCGAGTGTGCGCCGCGGAGACGTGTTGCAGCAGCTCAGGCTTTCCAATCACCCAGCCTAAGGTTGGTTAGTCATTACATACTAGTAATCCGGAACTGTAGTTGAGAAGAGCTCTTACCAACACGCCATCCAGTGGCATAAAAGTTCTTTCCGGCAGATCCCACCGTCAGGGTCAACTTCTCCACCTCAGGAGACAAGGTAGCGATGCGAGTGAAGGGGACGTAGAAAAGTCGGTCGTATACCTCATCAGAGAGAATAATGATCTGGTGCTTGACGCAAAGATCAGCGATACCTTGGAGCTCCTCCTTGGAGAAAACCTTGCCAACCGGGTTGTCTAATGAGGGTTAGCTACTGCCATTCCACCCTAGGTTCCAAATACATACGAGGGTTGTTGATGACAATCATCTTAGTTCGGGGAGTAATAGCCGCCTCCAACTCCTTGAAGTCGATGGACCAATCTCCGGCTGAAGATGTCTTGGTAGCGCCATCGACAGGCGGGTGCAAGGGAACATAGACGACCTTGCCACCAGGCATCTGGATGTTGCTGATGTACTGGTCGAAAAAAGGCTCAAATACAATGACCTCGTCACCCTCCTCGATAAAGGCCATGAAGGCGCACAACATGCCTTCGTTGGCGCCAGTAGTGATGGTAATCTCATTCTCGGGGTTAAGCTCACGCCCCCAGAAAGGGGAGTAAGCGTTGGCAAGGGCTTTTCTCAACCGAGGACGGCCCTTGGTAGGGGAATACTGGTTGGCATCAACATGGTCAAGGGCCTCCTTGGCGGCATCAAGGATGAACTGTGGCGGGTTGTAGCCGAAGAAACCCTGTCCCAGATTTACAATTGGCTGGTTGGGTGAGTTGGCTGCAGCCTCATTGATAATGCTCCTGTATTTCGGGTTAGAGGACAGGTGCAAAGACGACAGCGGTTTACACCGGCGTAAGCTGGGATGGCCGGACAAGATACTGACCAAACATCTTGTCTCGCACCAGAAACCCTGGAGGCAGGCTGAAGCTTTCTCGTCTCGGCCATGGTGCTGGAGTACCTGTACGTCTTGAAGATAGGACGGGAAGGGATGGATCCAAGGGCAGCCCGGAGTGAAGAGGGGGTAGAGGCCAAGGAGGTTAATATGGAGCGAGACATTAAAGCACGCCCTCTGCGTATTAGTCACGAGGGTGCGTGTCGTCAATGGAGGTGGCTTTTAGGTGTCTGGGTTGTTTTATGTGAGAAAGAATTGTAATCGCGTCTGGCGGGACTTCAATTGGGCCCCGAGAAGAGATCAACTCCACACAGGCAGGATGAGGCCGAGAACTGGGCTGCTGGGATGCTGGATAAGAGTCTGGTCTGCGACATCGCCGTGGCCGGCAGTGAGAGGGGGATGACTAACATGGTGGGGCCTAGTCAGACGGAAACGTTTGACACGATGGCGTCATTGCATCCAATGATCGCGCAGGAAAAGAAGAGCGGGATGATATCAAGTGTCTCTTTTATTCCACGTGGGAGCCCGGCAAAAGGCCTCATGGGGGTATTTTGCCGGCTGAATATAAATGGGAAATGCTTCTTGCTGCCGATGATATCCTCCATTCGACCCATCCCGTCTCCCACCTAGCGCCGATGAATGCCGTGACCGAGCCGACTCCGGAGCTGGAACTGAGACATGGAGGCTATTCATACTGCACGCCATTTCCAGGACTACAGCGAGCCTTTACCCTGTAAAAGCCGAAAACAAATAGTTCTCTCTGGTGAAGTCGTCTTCGCCTATCCATTCCATTCAATGTCAACTGTGAGGTCAATGATCGATCGTTGTAGCAGATTATTATGGCAGTGTTTTCTTGATGTTCTCCTATTAACCGTACCAAGCTCCCAGAGAATCACCAGAAGGAAATTGGCCGGAAATCCTCTGGAGACTTGAGATCTAGCTCATCGCTGTTCTTGGTTCCCTTATTCCTAGTCTCCTCTGCAATATTCAGCATGGAAAGATGGACGCACTGAGAAGCAGTGGCTCTCTGCTCTGCTTTCCAAACCAACATTTCACTCAACAAGGAGACGATACCGTCACCCTTGTTTAACGCTTTCAGCCTTTGGCAATGCTCAAAGCATTTCTTGAAGTATTTTGCCAAATCTTGCTTCGTACGCACCGGTGGCAGCTGCGCAATCATCCCAAGCAAGGTGATTCCCAATGCCCAAATATCATCACTTGCCCCTTTGTATCGACGTTGGTTTGCCATGTGTGGCGACCAAAATGCTTGTGTTCCCATAATCTTCCCAGAGTATGAGGCTGCTTTAAGATCGGCGCAATCGGCAATGGCGATATCCACGGGATCCCAGGTTCGGATGAGGATGTTTCGTGGCTTGATATCGCAGTGGAAGCGATTTTTCGAATGGATGAACTCGAGAGCTTGTGAGCACTGAAGCATGACCTGTAGAGTGTCACTTCGACCGATTCCTTGGGGGCAGTTGTCGATCTTGGTTTGTAGAGTTCCCCCGAGGCAAAGTTCCGTGACGAGTAGCGTTGCACAAGGCTTCGAATCCTCGTGCCAGTCGATGAACTTCAGGATATTCTTCTGTGAAGACGGCTCAGTACATGGCTCGTCTTACCGACTAACAAATCCGATCAGAAACGTCAACTTACATGGTGGAGAGATCTGAGATTGGCCGCCTCCTGTCGCAACTGCTGCATCTCGTGGGACGTCTTGCCAGCAAACAGGGCCCCGTCACGAAGCCGCCGCACTTTATACACCATGCTCCATCCACCACTGCCCAGGAGGCTTCCTCTTAAGTAGGGCCCAGGTGCGAAGTAGCGATTTCGTACTTCTGAAACGAGCTCGTCATCGCTCGTCCAGCGACCTGTATCTTGGCCGTCCATATTTAGGTGTCACGTCGTGATCCAGAAGGGAGAAAGGAGCAAAGTTGGCTTGCCCCGAGTTGGTAGGTAGCACAGGAAATTCGGAGATCTATTCCAGCTTTAAATACCGTAGGTACACGAAGTTAAAGTGGTTTGTTGACCGTGTGGCAGGAAAGTTGAGAAAGGTAAATGAACTTGCACCTAAATCCCATGCACTTGCAAGTATGATTTGCCAGGGCAACAAGTGATCCCGCAAGCTTTTGAACGCGGTCACCCGCCAATCATACATCGTCAATACTCGTGATTCACGTTACGAAGAAACTCAGCTTGACACGTCACCTTTAACGAGACCGCACTTCAAATAGGTACCATGCATATGGTAAGTACGACGGCCTTTACATCGATCAGAAGGTGCGATGAACCTCGAGCGACATATCATTGACCATGTGATCAACATCTCGGTCGAAAAGAGCTGTAGAAATGCAGAAGGCGCACTCTTTATGCTACCTTGGATATGAATGTAGAAAGGCTATCTGCATGTCTGACACCACTGATGCACTCTTTTACCAAGCCAGACCCTCAAAGGTTTCAGATCTCACAGAGCACCCAGATTTCGGCCATGGACAATTTCACAAGTTGAGAGTGAATCAAGATCTATCCTGCCGGGAAAGCTCCATCCGGCGGTGCCCAGCCTTGACATGCCTCATCACAGGACCAACCTGGAAGTAAGATACGTATTGGTGGCTGAACTTAAGGTTGAAGAGCATATGGAAAGCCGACCTGAGCAACCATGGAGTATCACGAGTTCTGTTGCTGGGATTACAGCATTCCTTTGATTCAAGAATACGTGAACATAAGTCTCTGCGTCAAGGCCATTTCAGGGTAGACATACGAACCAGGGCAATGTGCTCACGAGGCCAGTAAACAGTAACATGGGCATGGATACAGAATCCAAAGAGCTTCAACCATTTCATTATGCGGATGTCCCCACGGCGAATCGTTACTATTTGTTCGCCATGTCCTCAATTCATGCATAGGACTATTCGAAGCTATCGCACGCAGGACCAGCAGGTCCTAGTTCAGGAAAAGAATAACAAGAGGAGAAAAAATAAAGCGTTAACGCCTAATGCATAGCACTGCGCCTTGGCTATGTCCTCAAAGATGCAAATAATGAAACAAATCATCGAATAAACCGCCTGACCGAATCCCCCAACTCCGGTGTTCTTGAAATCAAAACGTCAATGTGTTACATCTTGCTCTGGGAATCCCAAGAGCAACTCATGGCCGGTCGTCATTTCATGTCCTCTCAAGATGATGCTTGCGCGGGTTCGTGGTCGTAGCAGTCGTCCTACGACGTTCCTTCTCGCTGAGAGACCCTGCGAAGGTTCTGCATCAACCTCTCGACAAAGTCCATGGATCCGCCTCCAGGAACGTCAGCAAAGCTTGGTGGCTCGGCTTTGGTATCGGCATCAGACCCAGCTTTTCCACTCTCTTGCACTGAAGCTGGATCCTGCGTCTCTTCAATCGTAATCTTACTCGTCGATCTTGTTCGCCTGCTGGAACTTGGTGTCGCCCCATGCTCCTTAGTCGCTGGCGAGCGCTCGGTCGACTTGGGCGACGAAGCCATGCCAGGAAGCTGTGGAATAGGAACTGGCGTAACGGGTATCTTAGACCCTCCACCCGCGGTTGGCTTCCCGGGAGAAGCCGCACTTCGTTGCTTCTGAACTGCTAGTGATGTTTGACTTGGTCCCTTCGACGGAGCGGTTGAAGCGGACTGCGCTGGAGCTGCTGCCGGTGGCGTCGTCGTAGTGGAGGTTATTGCAGCTAGGAAATTTGCAGGCAAAGGCACGGGTGACTCCTTAGGGGGTGCCTTAAGTTTAAGGTTAGCCGACGACCTATGACTAGAATCAAAATTGATGTTTCTAACCTTGTATGCTTTCTGCGCTGACAAAGCTGCATGTTGCGGCTTATTTGGTTGAGCTTGAGGGTGGTTGGCCGGCTGTTGCTGAGGTGGAAGCTCTTTAGAGACTTGCTGATGGAAGTCTTGCTGTAGTCGTTGTTGAGCGACCAGCCGCTCAACAGGTTGCCTCTGAGCCACTTGATGATGGGAAACTTGCGGCGAGGCCTGTTGCACTGAGCCGTTCCACTGCCGTACTTGCTGCGCCGAAGCGGGGGCCTGGTGCTGAGAAGCTGTCCATTGGGGTCCTTGGTAAGGAGACTGCTGTGGATACTGCTGATGAGGTCGGTGCCCGTGAACCATCCATTGTGAACCTTGCTGGTACGGAGCTTGATGTGCAGGAGTTGGCGATGAAGATTGCTCCGGTCTTATCATGGCATGGTGATGTTGGTGAGGAGAGGCACCGCCGGCTGCACTTGGAGCAACTGGCCCAGTTCGACTAGGGTGTGAAAAGGGATTTGCTCCATATGACGGCCCAGTGGTAGGCTGCTGGGAAACGCCCCCTGAATGCGGAATGGGATGCTGGAGATGTTGCCCCGCCTGTCGCCCGGTATTCGAATTTGACATTGGGTAGATTCCCGTGGTCAAGGAACCTCGTCGGAACAGCTCCTGTTGGTTGGAGATGAGGTGCGCTCGTAGGTTACCCTCGTATCCGTTCGTGAAGCCTCCCCAAGGAGAGTAAGGGGTTCGATACGTAGACGGGTCCCTTATATGCGTCAGTGATATATGCAGCACCACCTGCCAGATGAGGACCTACCTGTTGTGATTCACCTGAAAGAACTCATATCTCTTGTAGACCGATGTGTGAATCTGCCACGCTGCCTTGGCATGGGGTGGATTTTGTGGTCGCACAGGCTGCGGCGTTGCAACTGGCAAAGGAGATTGATGTGGCTGGCTCGGGTAGGCAGTAGTTGAAACGTTCTTGTTAGAGTCCGAAATCGCTGTTGCCAGCTGTTGATGGAAGCGTCCGACGAAGTCAGGAACCTTGGGGCGCACGTGGCTTGGTTGCTGAGGTAGTTGAGGGGTCTTGACGTCAAACCTCTGCGTTGAAAAGGTGCCGGGGTTTTGGTAGCCCTGGGTGGGTTGATACGAATTCTGGGTATGCTGGATCGGTCTCTGTGGAGGGGGCGGAGGGCCTGCAAGCCTGAACCGTTGGGTTGTGAAAGAATTCGAAATCTTATGATTCGGTTCGACAGGAGTTCTGGGCTTGTATACATATGGCTTTTCCGAGCGAACTAAGGGTGCGGTTGCAGCCGGTAGCAAACCCGGTGAGGGTGCTGCATATGGGCTGCCATATGGCATAGCATGTCCGAACGCTGGAGTTTGATATACTGGTCGGGCTGGAACCGGCCTGGGTGGTTTGGGGACTGTGTCCAGAAAGTTGCCTCTGGGGTTGTGACGCTGTATTGACGCGTCCTCTGTGTATTGCGCTTTGTACTCTGTGGATGTCTTCCCGAGATAATGCCAAACCTGATCTGGCTTGCTAAAGTCGACCTTGACTTGACTGGGGTTGGAAACCTTTTCGTTCTGGAACTCGGCCCACGTGTAACCCTCCAAGAAGACGTCACCCTTTCTCGGCGTGCCGCCGGTCTTGCGCTTGGCGTTCAACAGTTCCTTCGCTTTTCGTGTGGCCGGCATTGGGAGAGCGTTGGCGGATGCCTTGGGGAGATGGTAGTCGGTAGGGTCAGGCAACAGTAGCCATTTCCAGTCGACTTCAACGCGGTCACTACGCACGGTTAATAGGTGGCAAAACAAAGTTGATTGGAGAGCATACCCATTCGGTAGAATGTCCAACAGCAGAGTTCTGTCTTCTGCACGGTTTTCAACAACACAGCCAGCAAATATATCGCCTTTATGGTATTGCAACTGACAGATTTCACCCTTCTTGAGAGCAGCGGCAGCTGCTTGAATCCGTCGGTCCTCTTCAAGACAATCTCCGTCCAACTTCTTGTCTCGTTTAACCCGATGGAATCGACAGCTTAACTCAAACGCTTGCTCCTTGTATTCGGTGTTATCCTTGTCGAAAACTGGAACATCTTGCTCTTCCACAAATACTCCAGCTGCGGCTGCACATGTCGCATGATACGCTCTGGAGCACTTCGACTGTGAGCACTGGAAACAGGCCCCGCGTCTCGACCGACAATACATGCACTTCAAGTCGAGACGCTCTTTAGCAATGTTGTCAACATTGAACACAGTCTCTTTGCCATCCACCGTCTCAATGAATGTCTCAGGGAGATACATTGCACACAGCTTGTGAGCTTTCCGGCCGTCGTCTGTAGGGAGGAACTCGGAGAAGGGAAAGTCGTTGGGGCACAAACAACAAGGCGTCTCAGCACTCGTCTTGAGACGCAGCTTGATCTTCTTGACTTTAGAATTGCCCTTATCCCCAGGTCCACGCTTCCGCTTGCCGCCAACTCCCTTAAATCTCACTCCATGCGATCCGGGGGGAGTGGGCAGTCCAGAAAGTTCGTCATCTTCGTCTTCTTCATCCTCTGTTTCCTCATATTCTGTCGATTCACCTCGCAGCTTGCGCTCGATTTCATAGACGTTAACCCATACGCTATCCTGCGCTTGCGCGCAATCGCATTTCTTGGCAATCTTGGCCAGGTCTAACCACGAATCCAGGGCGAAATTTACGGCCTCCGCGCAATTATATCCCAAGTTATATCCAGAGTGGTAACCATAAGGATATGTGACGACAAACTCTCCTGGATAGGACAAACATTTGTTGACTTTGATACCGTAGTGCTGTTGGAGGTGATGGGGTGAGATGAGGAAGGCCTTGTGTCGAAGAAATTGATCGCAGGCCTTGGCGTCGTGCGGCCAGATACTCTTCATTGCTGCCTCAAAACGACGGGCATCTTTTTGAGAAATACTATACCATTGCTTTGGTGCGCCAAAGTGCAAGTAGTTGATACTGTAAAGATCGACGTCCTCCAGATGCCAGGCGAAGGTTGCCTTCCACATTCCGAGATAAAGGTAGGCCGTATTGACACCAGGCACTTTGGTACCAAGTACATCCAAGAGATTGGGCAGTTTGTTCAGGTTCCACAGTTCCGTCGATTCGTCGAATAGCGTGCCCATCAGGTCAGCACCGTAAAGAGGCGGAGCATATGTGAGTGTTTTCCAGTACACCCTTTCAAGCTCTTCACAACGTTCTGGGGTGAAGTTGGAAACGTCCATGCGGTAATCCCAGTCCTTGAAAGCGGCCTCGTCGATGGCCGCAGACCCCTCACGTCGACTATATTTGCGGCGCGCCGAGGTTGACTGAGTCTTGGACTTTGGAGGTCTGGCAACGGCCATTCGTCCAACCCTTGGTGTATCATCGTCATCATCTACCGGTTCGCCAATCTCTGCAGCCTCGATCGATTCTACCGGCTTCGCCTTTTCCTCTTCGGCAGCTTTTGGAGACACGGGGGTCATAGGCCGGTCATCCGAGGATGCTACCGCTTGCTCTTCTTTGATTTGGCTTTTTGCTCCGGCCTTTGCCTTGGGTGGGCGCCCTCGACCTCGCCTCTTTGGGGGATCTGAAGGATCGGTCGGCGTCGGCGTCGGCTTGGTGGCGGCAGCTCGACTTCGCAGAGCCCTCACTCTCTCGGTGCCGGCGTTGGCTCTTCGTTCGCCACGACGAGCAGGAGGTTGGTGTTCGCTTTGGTCGCAAAGCTGTCGCCATTGAGGAAGGTTGTAGGATCGACCATGGAGTATGTTGACCTGTCGATAGGTGCCACTCGAGCCCATGATGTCTTGCTTGATCGGTTCCCTGACCTTGACTCGCTTTACGAGGTCGTCGATGGGCGGCAACGACTCCTTCCACTCCTGGGGAGGAATGATTTTAATAATGCCGGATTGCATGCCATAGCTGTCGACTGCCTCCATCTGCAGTTCCTAGAGTCAGCACAAGGGATGCGCTCGTCAGCCTGGGGAGAGGACGCACAAATCGTTTAAAGTCCTTGAATTGGTGCATGGTGGGCTTGAAGACAGGTACTGAGCCAGACCAGTGGTCTGGCAATACTTCGCCGATGTCATCCTGGTTGTCGACGGCAGGCGCATCGGGCATAGGCGCATCGCTTAAAATTGGTTCATCCTCGAGGTCGCTCAGTTCCGAATCGGAGGCATCTGACTTATTAGTGTTGTTGCTGTCAGGTGGCGAGTGAGGAAAGTCGTTCTTCGTCCGAGTCTTCTTTTGGGGAAGAGCGTCGTCGGCGTGGGCGCATTGTATTTCGTCGTGCGTCGCAGGGAGAGAGTCGTCGGGGTACGCTACAGGAGCGGCGTCAGAACCGGCGACGTCGGTCAAAGTCGACATTGGAGGCGATCACGTCGCAGTTTGCGACGAGGCCATTGAGGGAAGAATTGAGGATGAAACGGTATTCACAGCAACCTCGCAAAATGGCAGCCAACTTGAAGCGAGTACACGTCTGGGAATCAACTACAGCAGAGGAGCGTTCCCCAAGGGCGTGAAGGGCGTAAGTCAATGGATTCGAGATTATGCGTAAAAGAGAGTGGTCCACGAAAAGAGAGAACAGAGAGAGGGAGGACCAGCTGATGCGGAGAAATTGAGACGCTGCAGGGGGGGGCTGTATTCTGGGTGTGTGGCGGTCTTGGTACTTTTTGCGTGAGGCCGCTGCGAAAAGCTACCTGAGAACTGCGCTAAAATTACAGTGGCTTACAGGGCCCGCAACCCGGGAGAAACAGGGCACAGGAGCGCTTTCCCTGGAGCGGTGGCCCGAAGGGCAGGAGAGTCAGTCGAGTGGTTCGATTTCGGAGGGTTCCACTGTTACTTTTGAGTGCTTGAGTGCTACTTGACAGGTACCGAGGTTTCTTCATTTGCAATAGGGGAGACAAAGGTTGTACGAGGTACTGGAGATTTTACATGCCCCTTGTCCGTCGATCGTTTGTTTCTTCGGAAGATGCACTCTGTCGTCAACATTTGGTCAGTCCAGCACAAAGGAAACAATCTGTGCCTGCCTGCAGAGTAATTATTATGGTTTTTTAATCAGCTGCATTGAAAAAAAACATCAATAAAATTATTTTCTCTAGACGGCTTCTCTGCAGGGACATGTGAACACGTACTCCCGTCTGTGTTTGCTGACTTTATTTTTGCCTGAGGCAGAATCTCGTATCTCCCTTTCTGCATCTCCCGTCTCCCTCCCCTAACGCATGAACCTGGGTCCAAACCCCTGACACCGAGATGCACTTTGATTAGATTGATAAGATATCCCCGTCCGCCCTCGCTGGCTTGTTCACTTAAACGTCCATCCTACCTCCACTCACCTTCACACAAGCCAATAGCACGTCGAGTTGAGAATCAAACCTTTAATCGGTACCCAGCAAGGTATGCGATGAGTCTACCAATACCTGCAGATATGTACTGTAGTCGAAGCGGGAGATCGCCTTCCAGTCACATAAAGTTGTCGCTAACAACACCAAGCCAATGCGACCCCTACCACTTCCTACCCGTCGCCCAACCCAGCTCGAGACCCCTCACGGCACTGACCTGATCTGAGTGCTTCCTTTCCTTATCCAGGCAAGGTTGGCAGTGCTGAGCATCGGGGACTCTGGGTCGATCGCAGCCCCGAGTACACTTTCGCATAGAATTCTGTCCTGCAAGGTGTTCCTGGGTTCTGCCATAGGGACAATCGCACCATTGGCCATCGGGAATCGACTTGCCGCATCTCGCACAGGTCATGGCCGGGGATGACTGTTGTTCAGGTAGATCTACCGCACGGTCAAGACTCGGGCCAGTATGTGGGGGAAGCCCGATGATACTTGGATACTTACAGGCATCGTAATGGGGCAGGCCGTATTGACTGGAGCCTCCACGGTTTCCCGCGCTACTCTGTGTGCCCCGAGAAGCCGACTTCAGTGATGGACGCCGAAACAAAGAGTCCTCGTATCGGTTACTTTCAGTTTTCCCGACGCACCTTGTGTGTTGGACTGAGCGGATGACGATGAAGCCCCGGCTTGAGCCCTGTTGCCCCGTGACCGGCCAAAATCACGTCGGTATGCGTCAGTGGTTGATCTTGCTGGTCGCGGGTCGTTGCCCGACACTCCCCAATATGCTGCAGAAGGGGGTCCGTCAGTACCGCCTCCACGGAGAGAGATGTATGCCCAGCCTAGGTCTTCGTTCAAGATCATGTTTAATGATAGCAATGTAAGAAACTTGTTTATGTTGTGAGTGCTGCCGGAGCTTTTTGGACTTGCCTGGGGTTTGCAGGGTCTATTGTACCATTGATGAGTATCAAACGGTTGCGCAATGTGAAGCCTTCGTGTGCACCTATTAGTATTCGTTTGCTACGGTGTATTCACTGATAGAGTTAAACCAGCTTCATTCATACCAGGTCACAATAGGACTTGACATGACTCCTACGTTTGTGGGTGTGGCGGAGTGTACTGCTAGGCAATATTTTACGACGTTGTTAGATACAATGGACCGCATTGGGACTTGAGCTCTGAATGTCAGTCCAACGGGGTTGGTTCAATCGATAGATTTATTGGACCGTGACTGTCCAGTCTGCTTCCCTGGATGGTATCGACATTCGTCCCGACGTGCCAGTCTTTGGTCAAGACAGGGAGGGAGAATTAACAGTAAGTAACCAGCTATTGCATCAGCAAACAGCCATTCGCTAATAACCTACGTTCTTTCCGCTCCATTTATGCAATAGACAATTGCTTATTCTATCTCCTTTTGCAATTTCCTTCTTAGTCTCTTCTCGACGATCAATTTTGTTCTTGGATCCCGCTAAAGGAGCAAGATGGGTTCTATCATCCTCATGGGCAACTGGCCATGTCTTGAATAGGAGAATGAACCTCACTGACTTTACACAAACGGGATAGTGAGTCTCTATATTCATCCAAGTCTTCAAGTTTGGAAACAAAGGAATATTTGCTGTTCGTCTTGGCACTGGCTACCTATATACAACACTGACATGACACGGCCATACCGGGCCATTCTGCACGTCATCAAGTTCCTTGTTGGTTAGATTATACAGTTATCCTATTATACTCATCAATCAGAGCTTGCGTTCCCAAGCCACTTAGAATTCCAAACGCTGTATCGCTATTTCGCTACATCATAAATCAGAGACAAAGAAGATTCCGGCCCTATACCGTTTTACTATCCAACTCGGCAGGCTCGGGCAGCCCGGGCAGCTCCACGGCTCCGTACGGATGTGGACTCACGACGGACGGAGATCTGGGATACGGATCAAGCTCCGATGCTTGATGCGAAAGTTGTGTGAAAGCAGAGAGCGGCGACTTGGGGAACTGGTCGTTGGGGATGCCAGCCCCCGTGGTAAGAATGCTGCTGGTTTCCGGCCTCTGGAGGCTCTTCAGCTTCCTGTTTCTCCGCCAAAGAATGATGCATAGCACCCCGACGGCGGCACTCACGGTCGCTGCGACGGGCACGCCGACCTTAACGCCCATGTCGGGGCCACAGTCGCAGTCTTCGTCATCAGAGTCCGATGACTGGCTCGATGATGTCTTGTTCGTATGGCAGGTTGAGGTGATTATGTCCTCTGCTGTGCCGTTTGCGACTTGAGGGCTGAGCCAGAACTTGCTCTCCTCATAGTCGATTTGCAAGTAGTTTTGCGACAGGAAAACACCGCCCAATATAGGGACATCATTCCCGAGGTCACTGGCACCGTATGAGACAGTAGCAGCGAGGCGACTGCTATTCATAACAGCATACTTTCCCTGCTCGTTAGTGCCTCGCTCGTGGGTGATGAGCTCGTAATGGGGAATGACGCTCTCATAGCCATTGGAGAGCTTAATCTTCAATGATCCCAGCAGTGACTCTGATGTCAGAGGGAAGGAAGAAGGACCAAAACTCCGTCCGTCAGAGTCGATGTGATTTCCTATTTTCTGAAACTCGGCAAACATGCTCTCGGTAAGTGTAAAGGAGTTTTGGATGGTGTCGATGCATGCCGAGATCTTAGAGTCGGCGTCGGGCAGAAGCGAGTGGTCACCCTCCTCATTTGTGAGAATGACATCGGAAATGAGAACCTGCAGAGGGCAATTGACAGACGTCCCAGCCCCCCACATGTCGAATTCCGTCTTCTTCGACTCGTTGAATCGGGCTTCGTTGACGCCGCCAATGACGAGCTGTCCATCACGGGGGTATAATTCGGACGTCGAACCGTAGTCTAGACCCCACGACGAACTGGGCGCCAGGTCGTACTTCATAAATCTCTCGAGGGTAGACGATGCGGGGCCAAGAGCCAGTGCACTCAGGTTCACTGAGTTTACATTTGACCAGACTTCGAGAGGGTAATCATCAATTACGGCGTCGGTGTCGGCGTCGATGAAGTTGGCAACATCGTATCCGTAGACGACTGTGGTGCTGCCATCGTCTGGTTGAGCATCTATTACCCTGATACAAATCAGTATTCACACAATGTTTACAACTCCTTGGCTTTGTTTCTTACACGACATCCCAATCACTATCGTCCTGTACCGACGTGAAGTTAGTGGTAGAGTAGATGCTTCCAGATGCTCCTGCACAGGCGATGAACTCGGTCATGTTGCGCGTAGGGCAATCCAGCTGATTCCTTACGCGGGTGTTGTTCAGGATTGTGGACAAGCGCAGGCTCTCCGTCTGATCACCCAAGATGAGCTTGACTCCTCGGTTCGCCCCGATGCCATTAGGAAAGGTGACGTTCTGTTCTTCCGGTCAGCGCCCGACCACATTGAGTCTCACATTGAACAACATACTCTTATTGGCAATACGAGGGGCTCGATAGTACAATTATTTGCCTCTGAGACCGACAGCAGGAGGCTGGTGAAAGCCAAAATAATGAAGATTGGCGTCTTCATGACGGAGGATTGGCCAAGAACCTCTGTAACAGGAGAAAGTCAAAGAGAATCAGAGGACTGGATGAGAAAAGTGGGTGTGAGGGCACTTTTAAGGAGACGAGCCAACATATCAGTTGCTCCAGGTTGCCTTGACCAAGTCGCGGATCAAACCTGTGTTTCCGACCAGGGCCGTTCCCCTTGCCAACTCGATCTATTGACTTGCCTAATTGGCCATGCAGAGGCAAGTCTCAGCCCTGCCAGGTTAAGATGAGCTTCGATGACAGTTTCGAGAAACTGGGCCTCCTCGTAACATGCAGGCCTGAACCAGAGTGGGTTGTGAAGGGATGCTATTGTGCTCCGTTGCTTCGGATGGAGAAGTCTCCGTCAAAGCGGCCACAGTCCAGATCTTTAGATCACAAAGTGAATGGCTACTATCTTCGTCATCTCGAGTTTTGCGATCACTCAATGGAGGTCGTTTAGCTACGGCATCCAGTTTCCTACATTGAGGATAGAACAAGACTTGTTACGTCGTAGTGAATTAGCTTCTCACCACGACGTATTGGGAAACTCGTCTCCAAGGTGTCATTGAGCGAACATAGATTTCGCCATTCTTCATTCTAGAAGACGATTCGAAGCAGTCAGAGCAAGGGGTAAATCTAGGACCCTGAAAACTCTATCCAGTTGAGTTACATTCGTCTCCCCAAGGTACGCCCTGCTCATTAGAC
Source organism: Rugonectria rugulosa (assembly GCA_023509875.1). NCBI lineage: Eukaryota > Fungi > Ascomycota > Sordariomycetes > Hypocreales > Nectriaceae > Rugonectria > Rugonectria rugulosa. The sequence continues at coordinate 7,568 of JALNIO010001718.1, read as the reverse complement.
TCTGCCTTATTGAAATATTACACGGTATAATGAGCATAAAACTCCAAGAGCCGTGATTGGTGGTGAAAACTGTCTTGTCACAGGACTAAACTCTGATCCCCATGTATGGAGCTCGATCAAGCACAGAACCCCTGTCAACCCAATTGCAAGACGTCGATTTTGACACGGACCTTCTCTTCAGGGACATGGGTCAGAAAGCTTCCAGAAGGCGAGGCCCGATATCCCAAGGGGTTCACTGGTCTAGGTCGCATGGCGCAGCGCCCCTCTGATGATGGGATGCGTCGACGTACGCGTAGATGGCCTGGAGGCGAGAGCGTGATTAATGGCAAGATAGAAAGGCTAGTAGGACACTATTCGGGCTTCTTGGCACAGGATCTAAGCCTCTATCTTCTCGTTGTATGGATGATTGGGGTGCCCCAATGGAGTGGCCGACGGGGGAGACTTGAGCCTGGTCTCACGATACCGGAGAATCCGAACATTCTCATCATTGGTAAAGGAGATGCCGATAGCAGCAAAACGAGGTGCGATATATACTTGGTTACCCGTCTTATCTAGGTACCAGGTATTAGTAGAGAAGTAGACTATACTGTTCACGTCTCAGATAATCAACCACTGCACGTACTTCGCAGTCAACGACCAGTTTGCCTGCCACACACTTACACACAATATGCAACCAACTTGAGGCAGACTAGGATATTTCGTACGGAATGATTACAGAAAAGCCACAAATTTCCCAACAGGTAGAGTCATGTACGTCTTAGGCATCTTTAACGGCAACCCTCGAAGCACAATACAACATGTCGTTTATCTTCTCAATACGATTAAACGAGAGGAATTACGGCGTGCTCCACACTCAGGAGGGACCAGCCAACATCTATTTGACCTGGCGTAACATGGCACTGCTTTGACTACCAACCGGAGAGCCCAAAAAGTCACGACAACTTCCAAATGCCAACCAGGACCATGTATGACAGGACGTTGATCTAAATGTCAATAGAGATACTACAAGTAGTCAATAGATGGATGTGAACCTCAACCCGCTCCAAGTTCCTCACCTATCTCACTTAGCTCCTGGGTCTATACATACACATAAACATCTCCGGCCAAGTTACCAGAGTCCACTCCATTTCGCTGTTCACCTCTTGATCCAGAGGCCGAAAGAGGCTCATATCTGCAGGCTCAGGCCTCGCCATCTCGGCACTGAAGGTTGTATCGCCATGTGCTTCCTATCACAAGACAATTACTCCACAGACTCTTACATGTCTCAGCTCAATCAGGTCTTCGCCATTACAGCTATCCCAGGCACGAGCTACAAGGTAACTCCCTCCTGCCTACGCCTCAGCTGTGGTCGGGGCAATTACATTCACAGGAAGCACGAATTCATGTTAACGATTTCTTCCATTCTAATTAAGTAATACTATCGGGTTCTGATTCCGTTATAGTACTGACGCTTCCCCCCATCGTCTAGAAAAATACACAGGTAGCGCAGATCCCCAAGAGGCCGTGACTATTTAAACTCCGCAGCACCAAATCCAGTGGGAAAATAGGGTTCCCTTGGTTCCTCTGATTTTTGAGAAAGCACGGCAATTCGATAATGAGCCTCCAACGCCATTCAAGATATTCCATCGCAACGTAAGCATAACGGGTAAAAAGCAAAGAGCCACACCAATCCTGGAATTCGTCCGGGTATCATCAAGTCAGTCTCGCTCAACACAATTCCTAGTTGCCGCTAGCGTTGGGGTCAGGAAACGCAAAGCCCGCCGGGAAATTAGGCATGCCGTTTGGCAGAGTGCCGATACCGAAGGGGAAATTAGGCATTATGTTAGATTGTCCTGCCTTTCCATCGTCCCGGTGATCATCACGACGAGGATGGCTGCCGTTGTGGTGATTGCCGTTATCTCGGCTGCGTCGCCAGCGGGAAAGATCCTCGTCCCGGTTACGGGTCGACTTGGGACCATTGCTGCCACCCTTGTCCGTCTGCATTCGACGGCTGATGGCCTTGGAAGACACGCCAGCACCGATTTCAATATCTGGCTCCTCAACGCAGAGACCTGTCTCGATGGGACGCCCACCGCTCCCGCCGTAGGGAGCAGTGAGCATCCATTTCCTATCGGCATCCGTGAGCTTCTGGATGGGAATGACGCTGATGCCCGTCGAGTAGTCGCTGCAGTCTCTGGGTCCGAAGCCGACACCCCAGCGGGTCTAATCGAATGTTAGTTGTAGTTCCATATCATAATATGTGTCATGTACAAAAACTTACCCTTAGTGACACTTCTAGACCTCTGTTATCCTCGGTGTTCTCTTTGGCGTTGACAGCATCCTTGCGACTAAGCATCTTCACAAAAGCATGTCGCTTGTCCTTGTTGACTATGCATGTTTGGACTGTACCAAAACGGGTGAAGATATTGCGAAGCTCCGCTTCAGAACAACTAAATCGGGGTTAGCATTGCAGGGCTTGGCAAAGTTGGGGTCAAGAGTTGGAGAAATGGTGGTACGCACGTAACCCCTCCTACGAAGAGGGTTCGACTGAGGACCTTGATGTGGCCCGGAGCAAGAGTGGGATCAAACTCGATCCACCTGTCAATGTGTGGCAAGCCTTGGTCTGGGCTTGGACTTCGGCCACGGCGTCCTGGGGGACTACGCTGGCGATAGTCACCTCCACGCCGGTCATCGTGACGGCCACGCCCAGGAGAGTTACGGCCATAATCAATGCGATCACGTCCATTGCGAGGCGAGCCACGAGAACCCCAACCACGATCGGGAGATCTGGATCGCGAGCGACCATGATGTCTGGGAGATCTAATACGGTCATGGTAGTCTCGGTCACGTGATTCATCTGGCTTCATTGACGGTCCTGCCCACGATGGTTGACCAACCGTATACGAGTTCTGGGGCACAGGAACGGGAGGTTGGGACGCAGGAGCAGCACCGGGAGCAGCGCTACCTCCCATTCCCTGAATCAAGGCCGGGATCTTGTCAAACGGAACGCCTTGGTCGGCAAGAGCCTTAATCAAAAGAATCTGCTGCTGTACGTTGGGGTCTAAGCCTTGTCCGGCAGCCCCGGAGCTCACGGGAGCGGCAGGGAAAGAGTTGGCTGGATTACTCGTACCGTTCGGGATAGCACTTTGGACCGGTACTTGAGGCAGGCCAAAGGGGGGCATGGACGGTACATTTACAGGCTGTGAGGTCTGGGGGTAGGACACGGGCAACAGGGCCTGAGGAACAGCTGATGGTACTGGTTGCGGCAATCCTGCAGCAGGGAGATTATACGACGCCATGGGGGCCGGAAGACCAGCGATATTCGAGGGGGCTGAAGTATTTTGGCGTGCAATGTTTGCGAGGGCCTCGAGGATAGAAGAACCATTGGGGGCTGCGCCGGGTGTCTGGGCTGTGGGCTTGCCTTGTAGCGAAGCCATCAAGTTCGGGGGAGGGCTACCAGGAGGTGTAGTCGACGCAGCTGTACCAAAACATGAGTTAGTGCCTTGAGACTTCTTTGCGCCTCCATCCGAATGAGATGGTCGATAGGAAAACGTACGTTGTGCTGGGGGAGCATTGACCTTCGCCTTGAAGGTATCAAGCATAGCCGCAGGGAAAGTCTGGCCCTTTTCCCAGATGTCAAGGAGCTTCTTAATCTTTTCCTACACATCAAAGTTGTCTGTGAGTCGGGGTTCAAATGGCACGGTAATGTAGCAATGTAGAGACGAAGCGTGGCATCACACATGGATATTGGCAAGCGGCAGCGTCAACCAAACGATGCAGCGACCAACGGCGCACGATCCATAGGAAAAGCTACACAGAAAAAAGAACATCGCGAGTACAAGAGTGCGTACCTTTTGCTCCTCTGGGGCGGTTTGCAGGATGTCATTCATCAAAACAGGCATGAGTTCCGTCACTCTGTGAACGCCAGCGGCATAGGTTCCATCCGGAGCAGAGCTGTCTATGGCCTGGGCCTGTGCCTTTGCCTGTTCGAGCCATTTGCGGGTTACAGAGTCTACGACGTAGAGTACTCCCAACTTGTGCGTTCCTGGTGCCTTTTTGAAATGAGTATATATCTTTTGGATGAGAACGGATTCGGACTGCAGGTTTGCAAGTTAGCGATTGCGGAAGCTACAAGACGCGCGAGTATTACCTGGATGTTGGAGACACAGAGTGTTGTCAGACTAGTGATGCGAGATCCGGATACTCCTGGGGGTTTGAGATTAAGCATGGCCTGAAGGCCAGCTTCTAAGTCTGCAACTGCAGAAGCCATAATCGTCGGTAGTGGTGGTCCAGGGGGCTACACGGATTGCCAGAGATTGAAGTAGTCCAGGATTGATGTGGCCCGATGGTGGCCTTTCAGCAGAGAGGAAGAGATTTCGACAAAGGTGTGAAGTGAAGCACGCGATACGGGCAAAGGAGAAAACTAAGTTTTCCAAGTGCAGGTTCTTTGCCTGTGCCTGCCAGGTACGAAGGCCGGTGGCCCTTTTACGCAGTCGCGACTGGTGAAGGTAGATACGATAGGTTTGTCCTCGCGTTTGCGAATACAAATAGGGCAGGCCTCAAGAGTATGGCACGGTAAAAGTACGGCTTGACCAGAAAAGTGCTCTTCCTTCTACTGTGGTGTCAGCACCCAAGATGCGACGTCACTAGATCCAGGCAGCTGCTGCAAATAACGCGCGGTACGATATTGTGGTGAGTATCGCGATCACTTAAGTTTGCCGATGAAAAACAATACAAGATGGACGGTCAGGGCAGCGGCCTTTGTCGATGCGATGCCCGTGATGGCGATGGTTGTCAGGTCGTCGTTTTCGTGACGAGGAAGTGTGATGTGAGGGAAGATGAAAGGAAAAGTCGAGGGAGGCGCGGTGGAGTCATTTTTATTAGGCCACAATCGAACGCTGAACACGCGCCTCACTTACCTAAGCCGGGGATTACCCGAGCGAAGTAGGCTTTTGAGTCCACGAATGATCCTCAAGGTGAATGTATCTTGTGCATTGTCACGTGACATTTTACGCTTTCTTAGTCTTAAGACTTCAGGAGTTCTCGTCCTGCACGAAGAACAGGATAATGCAATTCTCATGACTACCTTACCTATATATACATGTCCAATTGCCCAGGTAAGTAGGTCAGTAGGTACGAGGTGGATTTATGGGGGTCATGTGCACACAAGTTGATTGGTTTAGATACATTTCCCGTCTTGGTACGCAAAACAATTGGGTAAGTTAATGAGGTCAAGAAGCCTCGTGAGGAAGATTCCTCAACAACCGAACTGAGCCGTTTGATGGGCGCCGTCATCGGTCCAGGATTTAACAACCCAGGATGACTGGGACCACATGGCGCACCGCGCAAATGCAATGCCAGCGACGTGGCAGCATTAATAATATCTTCCCCAAGGGTGCAGGTCCCGTGGTCTACAGGGTAATTATGTCGTTTTTTTGGTAACGCTTTGTTGACTGTGAAGCATTGCAAATTGGCATAGCATATCTAGATATTTCTCAAGATCAGGCGTTGTATGAGTGATGCAAATGGGCTGGCCGGTAATGGAAGACGAGTCTACTCCGTACGATGCAACCGAACAGCCCGGGCGATCGGAGACTCTTCAACAGTCCCAATAGTCCGGCTTGGGGGAAGGACTTGTGTGGGTACCAATATAGTACTTGTGCTCCGTAGCGCCTACGAAGTACGGAGGAGCAAATTCGGAGAGGAGGGGTAAGAAGCATCGCCTACTCCTCATACTTGGACGGAGTAGCTCCTCACGAGACAGCAAAGCACTCTTGCAAAGTTGCAACAAGAGGTCAGATTGGCGCCGGATAGAGGGGGCTTCGGCAGTCCGAGTATGCGCCGTGCTACGTAGCAGTCCTTACTCGGAGGCCCGTAGCGGCAATGGAGCACGGGAGATCCGGGCGTCTCCAGGGTTGAGGACCTTCAAACCTGGGTCACCCTGGAGCACCCTGGAGCAAGGCTTGCTGACCCTGGGCTTACCCTAGGTGACCTGGGAGCGAATCTCAGCTTAAGCTAGAGCAAGAACAGGCAGGCCAGATCCGGGCTACGGAGGGTTGGGGAGGACCACTAATCCCACGTTAGCAAGAACCCATCTGACGTCAAGGAAACCTGGCAACATGACCGAGGTCCCCCGAACGGCCCTGTGCACGTCCTCCACAGTTCGGTAGTAAAAGGCACCGAAAGAAGAGCTCTGCATTGGAAACAAGTTGCGCGAGGACGGTTGGGACCTGGCCACGGCTGTAGATCCGAGGTTAAGGGGGTCAGTCTGGTCTCTGCCGTCGTTCAAGAAGGCTATGGGTGAAGAGACGACTGGGACATAAGAAAACTGACTGATGACGGGAGCACGACGACACGATTATCGCACAGTCTCATTGCGGCACATATTCTGCACCCCGGCCAACCTACTGCATCTAGAACTGCTCCAACTGCAATTCGCGCCGCGCTGCAGCTCACTGCGTATTAGGGCGAAGTCGAGCGCTTCGCAGACTCGCCAGAGGTACTCCGTATGTGTGGCGTAGCCGTGTAACACCCGAAGCCGGGGGCAAACCTAGCAACGGGAAGGTGGAGGGGAAGGAGGAGACAGGAGAGGAGAGGAGAGGAGAGAGGAGGAGGGTGGAGGGAAGATGATGAATGGAGGAAGCCATTGGAGATTGGGGGAGGGGAGTAGGGAGAGGTGGAAGTCACTCTCAAGTTCCTTATCCATCCCCGTGCATGACGACGGAAGACACCTTTTCATTCCGAGCTCAACACGTCCCGTACGTCCAGACGGTTCATGTTTGAGCTGGTGACCTCAAGACATGGCCATGATCCCTTCACCCATGGATCCCCGCGCTCACATGCACAGCAAACAGCAGATACTGCACTCCGTGTAAGCCAATGTACTGTACGATTCCACACACACCTGAATAAAAGAGTTAATGCCTGGGACGAAATCCCCCTTCTTTGTCCAATTGACTGTCAACAAGGTGACCCCCGCGGTACGAACTCCTCTCCACTGACGCCTTTCCCTGTCGTTTTTTTTTCTTTTTCCCCCTTCTGCACTGCACCCCCCAGTCTCATGTAGGATGACGGCCCCAGGTCAACAACCCCAGATGCAACTGCAATGGTCTCTGGCTTGCCAAGCTGTTGGGGGCCCTACGCCGTACGGAGCTGTGGAGGAGCTATTTCTACTCCTGAAAGAGAGGCATGCTGTGTAAACAGAGAAGCTCGGATGGGAGGATGAGGCGTCAAGACAACGGGACCCAACGGGGGAGAGGGGGGCGCTTGTTAGTGAAGCATGTACGGAGTATTCGTACGCACTATGTATCAATCATGGTAAATAATTTCTGGGGCTCATCACAGGCTTGGGGGCAAGGTAGTATCCGTAGATGGGCGGTGACTTTCATTGGGGACTGCCGCTGAGACTGTCACATCTCGCAGGTTATCGGCTACAGGGCGAGATGCCCTGCCCCAGAATCCAGAGGGAATGGCCAAAAAAATCCTGTTGGACCCCAGCGAGTCTCGGAGCCCCTAGGTAGAGACGCTCCCCAGGCGACTGACTGGACAGCCAGTCAGAGCCCCTGTTCCCCTGTTGGAAAAAAAAAAAA
>JALNIO010000174.1:27582-56273 GCA_023509875.1 Rugonectria rugulosa | reverse complement strand
TTCAAAGCCTTCTCCGGGATTTCCTAATTGGGACGACTTGCTGGGCGGAGGTCCGGGCCTGCGAATACCCACCTCCCGTCGCCTCGTCGTCTTTGTCGAACTTGTCTCCTCGGGGCTCAAGTAATTACATTCAGTGCAGTCAGTGTTGTACGGTGAAAGTAATAATTTTAAGTACACTACGTAGACTCAGACGCTGGAGTTGGAATGCATCTTCCTATTCGTACCTATTACTCTTACCCTCTTCCTAATGTACTCCCTTTCCTATGCCTTCCTATACCGGTACAAAAGGGTAAGCTTCGGTCGCGGCCGTGCATGCGATGCACATGCACATGCACATGTCAGGATGCATCTGATTTGCTCTGGTCTGCATCTGCTCTGCTGATGGCTTACTCCGTGGTTGCAGTGCCGGTAGACATCCAACACACCATACCTGTCTGTCTCCTCCGTCGGCCCCGAAGCTCGCAGATGGGATGCCCCAGACGTGTTCCAGCCCAGCCTGTTAGTCTCATTCCATGCCGATCACTAACAGGACAAGACACCAACAACACAAGATGGTCACTCTTTGTTCCCAGTAGGTCGGGAACCGAGAATGAGGAGTCATGCGGGTGACAAGAGTAAAGCAGGCAAGAGAATGAGAATCCCGATTCTTGTTTTAACCTCATGCGTGACCTTGGGGCCAGTGTAAGAAACTAGGTAGTTACGATCTCAACGATCGTGATGTCAAAGTTGCTGACAGCAGCTCGTCAATGTGAACCAAGGCAACAATGCCATCGAGAATGGTGCAATGAAATCCGTCAATTGGCATTGATTACCCATGGAAATGAATAAACCCCCACTACTATTCTGCACACTCTCAGTCTACCTCCCTATGTGTAACTCACTCTCGCCCCTCCTCCTCTCTACCGTCCTCCCCTCTTCCCCTCCAAGCTGCCACACCGGGATTCCTCTTTCTGATGCACCTCATCATGTGAGGCACCCGTTTAATCAATCAGTCCCTTTCTCAACGCTTTTCGCCCCCCTTCCTCCGATAGTCTTTCGGTTCAACTACGCCCCCCAACTCAACAACACACATTTCTTACCCCCAAGGCCACATCATCGGCCGGTCCCGAAGGTCGAGGTCCGAAGGAGGGACACTGACAGCAAGTGTGTGTGTGGTGTCTCTGGTCTTGCTCGAGTGCGGAATTGATCAGGTAAAACATGCGTAGATGGCTTTACTGGTTTTCCAAACATGTGCGTACCTCATATGTCGTCGTTATGCGCATCGCGGTCCATCACGGTCTCGTCTCTTTTCAGTGTGGAGTCTTCAGACCCTCCTGCATCTCTAGGTAGCTACTTACATACGGAGTAGTAAGTTGGGTATTGGAGAGATGTCTTGCTACAGACAGTGTGTAAGTGCCAGGGCGTCAAGGTGTCTCTCGTTTCTCTCTCGCTATGCTTCTGTGCCAAGTGCTTCTGTTCGCGTAGACTTTTCCGACGCCACGACCCCAACCCTCCACATGCCAGTCCATTCCCGATCCATCAGCGAGAAACACAGGCGCCGGCTCATCATTGGACGGGTTGACGGGGTCGGCAGAGCGCTGCAACCACCCGGGAGTCTTGTCTCCGGGGTATTGGGCTCACCGAAGCAAGGGTCAGGGATTTGGCATTTAGGAAAGAGCACTACTACAGCAGGTCGTGCCTACCTTAGGTACCTACCTACCTTAGGTTCCGCATAAGGCCCCCACTGCCCCGGAGCCAAACAGGTCACGAGGGTTGTAAGGAAAAGGAGACAGAGAAGGAGCAGGCAAACACAAACGCACACACGGGATACAGGGAAAAAGAAGAAGGAGAGGAAGAGAGGCAGGTTTGATGGGGGGGAGGAGCTGGCTGGGCGGGAAGGAACAGCCCAACCCCAAAGCTCCCTTGGCTCCCCAGAACAAAGCGGGGATTTGAGGCCCCTCCTTCTTCGGCAAGCCCATGGCGCGCCAACGCGCACACCCAAAAGTCGCCAAAGACGCCCCCGGAAACTACGGGCGGCCCTGAATTAACTGTTGAAGGAAACCCGAGCCTCGTCGGCATCATCGATATCAGCCTAGTTCGTCGCAACCACCCAAGACCACCAAGACCAAGACCAGTCCAGAGAAGACCTCGTGACCACATTGCCCTTGCCCAATGCTCATGCTTGCAGGTGCTCACTCATGCCCGTGCCATTGAGCCATTGAGGGGGGAACCCAATTCCCGTGGACACTACGGAGCATTGTACATGCCATTTGCCTGTGTCTCTGCCTGTCTAATCATGTACAGTAACTACCCAACTACCTAACTAGGTACACACACCTCGACACACACACACACACACCACTGGAACTGCCATCGTCAAGTTTACGTGTGCGTGCGTGTGCCGGTCAGTGCCAATGCTCATACCGCCGAGTTCTCGATTCCCCGGCTATCCCCTCGAGACATGCCAAAATGCCAAATACGGTACACACCAGGTTCTATCCGTGGCCTCCCGCCCGGGAAGCTTCGTGTATAAAGAAGCATGTTCCTCGCCGTGAATGAGACTCGAATCCCCAGCTCTCATCCAGTCCTACAAGCACCACTACTACTATCACAACTACAACTACAACGCCTCTCTTCCTCCTCTTCAACAACTCAATCATCACTCCTCCTCCCAATTCCCCCATCACAACAACTCCCATCAACATAATGGACGCTCCCACTCTCAGAACCGTCGAGCAGCAGGCTCTTCCCACCAAGGCCGAAGCTCAGCAAGCCCCCATCTCTGTCCGTCAGACTTCCACCTCTTCTGGCCCTGGTCACCTTCTCCCCGAGTTCAGCTTGAAGAACAAGGTCATCGTTGTCTCCGGTGGTGCTCGAGGTCTTGGTCTTGTTCAGATCGAAGCTTGTCTCGAAGCCGGTGCCACAGGTGAGACCTCCCAATTCCCTTCAAACTTTGTCTCTCCCTCTTCCCCGCAAACAGTTGCTGACCACCCTCCCTCGCCACAGTCCATGCCCTTGACCGTCTTCCCTCCCCCGCAGACGATGCCTCCTCCCACTTCTCCAAGGTCGCTGCCAGAGCCCGTGAGGAGCTCAACACCTCCCTAACCTACCATCAGGTTGATGTTCGTGACAATGCTGCCCTCAACAAGATTATTGAGGACATTGCCAACCAGCACAACCGCCTCGACGGTCTCATCGCCGCTGCCGGTATCAACCAGGAAACCCCTGCCCTTGAATACTCTGCCGAGGACACTGATCGCATGATGAGCATCAACTTTACCGGCTGCTTCATGACTGCCCAGGCCGTTGCCCGCCAGATGGTTCGCTTGAAGCAGCCTGGCAGCATCCTGATGATCGCCAGCATGAGCGCCACCATTGCCAACAAGGGCATGATCGCCCCGTAAGTAGTCACCTGCCACACATTTACACACACGCATTCTCTCCTCAACGCACACAGCCACTAACATGATACCCAATCAGTGTCTACAACCCTTCCAAAGCTGCCGTCGTCCAGCTTGCCCGCAACTTGGCATCCGAATGGGGCCAGTACGGCATCCGTGTCAACACCCTCTCCCCCGGCTATATCCTCACTCAGATGCTGCAAAACCTGTTCGTCGACTACCCCGACCGCAAGACCCGATGGCCCCAGGAGAACATGCTTGGCCGCCTCAGCACTCCCGACGAGTACCGTGGCGCTGCCGTCTTCCTCCTCAGCGACGCCAGCAGCTTCATGACAGGCAGCGACCTACGCATTGATGGTGGCCATGCCTCTTGGTAAACCCAACAATAACGATGCATGAACGATGATTAAAAAGGGGGCTAGAGATAAATGGAAGGGATCCGGCATAATATGAGGCGGTTTTGAAGATGGTGCTTTCTGGCGTCTTGTAATAACTTTTGATAGCGAGGAGAATGGGTTGGGTGCAATCGCAGTGTCTTTTCTTCTGTCGCCCCTTACACCCAAAGACAATTAGGCAAAGATAAGAGAACAAAATGAATCACTTTTGACTTTTCGTTGGAAAACTGTATTTCATGGACTCGTGACATAGGAGAGAGTGTTCCGGCGACCAAGCTTTTCTAACAGTCCTGGTTGAATCCTGAGCCTCCTCTCGATCTCCCCGTTGGCGAGACCACGACCTCGTAACTTCATGGCATCTACGACAGTTCGCATATCGAGAAATCTCCGCCCCTGGGAATTGGCAAGCCCCATGGCCTCAAAGTCTTCCTCGGCCTGTTGTTGCAATCGCTGTCGAGCCTCGAGCGCCGAGAGGGTCGGGTTACTTCTACTGGGGGCAAAGGTAGGTCCGAGGGGAGCGGTTGGGCCGAGATTCGGTGCGGCAGACGAGAAAGGAGAATAGGTCGGGTTCGGATCTACGACGCCCATCTGCTGGAGGCGGCGCGAGAAGTCGCCCGTGACAAAGTCGGGATCCATGGAGTCGGCGCGGATGACTGCGGGAGCGTTCCCCCAGGGTCAGCGGATTGAACAATTGTGATGAGACTCGGTTCCCCAACCGATTCAACTTACCATGATCCTTGGAGCCATCCCCCGCAGACGTAGGCGCAGACGCAGGCTTGGGATTTGCAATGGGCCGCGCTCGTTGGGTGGTGGTGGGTGGAATGGTAGATCCCGGGGCACGAGCAGGATACTTCCGCGTGGCGCTGCGGGCGACCTTTGACGATGAAGATCCCATGGCGTTGTGTTTCCAAGGTGAACAATCAAGTTACGGAATAAGGAAACCCGAGAAGATGTCTTGAGTAACTTATGAGGTCATATGAAGGATTGAAAGATGATGGCGCTTTGCGATCGTGATCTTTTTTTTTATTCTTTGGCCCGGGGCGCAATTCTTCCGGGGTAAACGGACATAAACCTCCAGGTCGTTAAGAGACGTATAGTTCTATGATGTCAACTACAAAACCTACCAAATCACATCTATTTCCCAATTTGAACGCGATACAGAAGAAGGCTGGCTATCAATTGGATGACAGGATGTCGTTGAAGATCAATTGATACAGTATCATCATCTGTCATATGTAAGAGCAACTAACTGGCCAATACGTCATAGGAATCAGGACCAACACCCCTGCGTCTTCTTCTCCTTCACTCTTCTTCAGGGAATGGCAGCAACATGATTGGTCACGAGGCAGGTCCATTCATCACTGTCGTAATAGATGGTGTTTCCATCGTTGTGGCTCTGTCCGCTGCTGATTGTGTCTCCAAACTGCCAGAACGCATCGCCTGCCATTCCGTCGGCTGCCAGTGACGTTTCCTGCCATCCGCTTTCGATGGTACACTGGTCGTAGGTCGTTCCGTCTGCATGGGCGATGCCCTCTCGTATCAGTTTCTCTTACAGTCTGCTAACAGGCTAACTAGATGTCATTACTCACATTCTTCAAGGAAACACGGCTTGCCATACTCGGCACACAGCGCAGCATGGCTCTTGATCCAGTCATTGCCCCAGTCGGTCGAAACACCCCCTAGAAACATGTTAGAAGCGGGTCAATGAGCTGAGGCGCAAGATGGCCTCGACTCACAGGAAGTCGGGTATAAGTGAAATGTTGCAAAGTCAAGAGTGTCAATCGTCAACAGCTTCTCCCAGTCGGTACCCTCATTATAGGTGTAGGGATAACTGCCGTCTCCGTCAAGGCCAAAGCCCTCGTCGCCGAGAGTGACCAGACGATCGGCATCCAGAGACTTGATGTAAGCAGACACATCTGAGGCCCATTCATGAATCACATCAGTATCGCAGCCTTGGCAGCGCGGCTCATTGGCCAGCTCCCATGCGAGAATAGCGCTCGAGTTGGTATAGCGACTGATAACCGCTTCAATGTACTTGCGATACTGCGTCTGCGCATCGGTGTTTGTGTACCATCCGGCATGATCACCCCCAAACACGTTGATGTAAGCAGATATTCCACCATAATCATCCCAGTTGTTGACAAAGTTGATGATGAGTTTGACGCCGTGCTTCTCAGCAGCCTGCACGATCCAGTCCAGACGCTGCAGGCCATTCTCGCCAGTGTTGATCTCGGATCCAGACGAGGAGAGGTACTGGAACCAAACTGTACTATCACTGGGCTTAGTATTCACATCATTGAAACCCCATACCCGAAGAATCTTGAGCCCAGAGCTCTCTAAGTGACTCATGACAGTCTCAGCGTCGCTTTCGAGGGGAAGAAAGCTGCACCAATAACAGTTGGTCCCTGCAAAGTACTTTGTGACTCCGTCGATGACAAACTTGGTGCCATTCGTTCCCGGAACCTCATCGCTCGCCCGTGAGTGTATCACTTTGGCAGTCGCAGTATTGGTGTGCGATACCGTGAGTAAAGCTGCACCGAGTGCCGGTGAGAGGAGAGAGGCGAGTGTAGCGATGGCCAGCTTCATTGAGGATGCCTGGACTTGATGACAACTGAAGGGTTCTTGTGGTACATGCGATTAATGCTGAACTTGACATAGGCCGTTTATATCCCTTTATATCCCTTTATATCGCCATAGGTTGGTTACATGTAGATGAGAATGGACAGTGCACGGAACGTGTTGATCCGTTCCAAACATGATCCCTTTTCCATGAGCGTAGAAAACATCCATCAATCAATGCAGACGTGGCAAGTCAAGAAAAGAAATCAAGGCAAATGGAAAATTTAACATGCCTTTTTTTTCCCTTGGCAAAACAGTTTCTCCCTTTCCGGCTGGTTACATCATAAAGCCATGAGAATGGTGGCGTTTCTCAGCTCCCCAACTCCCTCAGTGCAGCTCCGCGATCGCCTCAAGGAACGCGGAACAGGATGCCCCGAAGGCCAAACTGGCTTCAATACGAACTCGTGTCACATTAGCCTCACGGAATCTCGGGAGAGAACATGCTGCATACTTTTACGTTTCAAACATCGTAAATACAAACGAGGACTTGTTGACTCCCTCTTCCGAGTTTCGCATTTCGTGCCATCGGGCTGCCGTTCCGCTTGACGACAGATTTGACTTGAGCAGCCATCTTTTTTCACCTCATGATGCCAATTACACCGAAACGAGTTATTGCACGACTTGAGGTCAGGTAATTTCGGACATGTGGCCAGATGGAGAATAAGCCAAGTTTTATTCTAACATGAAACTCGCCAAGATGACCTCAAAGCATGACATCCTCATGTCTTACGATAGTTCAAAATCAGGTGAACATTCAGATAAGCATTCGTCTATATCCGATTTTCTTAGATGCACATTGGATTAAGAAGACACAGAAACACATATGTTGTAGTTCATCAGCATGCAAAACATGTTTCTTTCTAGTCTCCCATCAACTCATTCTTCTTTCTTTTCCTCCCAAGTAGAATCAATTCTCGTCGCACCAACCCTTCAATAGAAGTAGCGCACTGATGTCAAATTCGTCGTCGTCGTCGTGATCTGGAGGAACACAATCGATGGGAGGGCTGGGCTCATCCCCTCCCTGCTTCTCTGCGACTGTTCTCGCTCCCGTTCCTGGGGCAGGCTCAACACTCTGTGAGGCAGGGCTCGAAACCTTCGCTTCGATGTCATTACCTTCAGAGCTAACCTGCAGAAGAATAGCGACGAGTCCATCCCTAGGTTCTGGGTGGCTCTGTGCAGGCTGCTCCTCGCTTCGCTGGCCTGGATAGCTTTGGGTTGTCTCTTCAAGATCGACCGGGTCTGGGACTTCTTGCTGTCGGGTCTGGCATTGTGGCGTCGTGACCTTCATCTTCCTGGACCTCTTTGGCTTGTGCAACTTCTCGACCGCTTCGTCGGTCTGCGTGCTCTTTCGCTTCCGTGACTGTGTAGTAGTGTTGCTAGAAGAAGGGTTTGGAGAAGAGCCACTGAGTGCTGGACCAGTCGACTTGCCAACTAAATTACACTGTAAGTCGGTTTCTTAAACTCAATTGAATCAGAACATACCCTAAGGTGTATCGTTGGTCATCTGGACAGGCTCAGTGTTGAAGCGAGACAGACTGTCCGTAGGGGGATTTTCTCTCAAGATAGTGTCATGATGAGGGAGAGGCGCGCCGTAAGGAAGGTTGTCGGGATTCATCTGAGAACCAGCGCCGGAAATTCCATCCCAAAGTCTTGAGCCAGCGTTTCCTCGCTGTGTAAGATTGAGGGGGTAGGAGTCATCAAGTCCAACACCGCGAGGACTTTTTTCTGATAAATTACCCAAGAAAGAGGATTTATCGATGGCCAAGGAGGGATCTTCTCTCAATATGGAGTGACCAAGGGCCAAGAAGTAGCCGACATTGAAGGCTTTACCGGTAACCAAATCGTTATCATGAAAGCAACTGTTGTCAAAACGATCGATTTCGGGGAAAGCACTTTCGAAACCTGTGAGGGAAGGGACACCAAACCCTTGGTCAGACTTTAAATCATCGTCCAAGTCAGATGTGTTGTCTCGAAATAGGTCTATGATAATAGTGGGAGGGAAATTGAAGAGAGGATCGGGCTGTGCGCCGAGACCGAAGGCTATCGACAAAGGCAAATGAACAACTGGGTTGTTACCGGAGAGGAAAGAATTACTGATGTTGATGCCAACCGTTGGAGTATTTCTTACAACTGGATTTGTCTCAGAACGAGTAGAACTCAAGGTACAGGGCGTGATGTTGAAGACTGGGAGACTTTTAAGCCGCTCTGGTCCAGAGATAGAAGGCTGGCATGAATCTTTTAGTAAGGACTAAATGGGGATGAATGACTGGATTAACTTACATAAGGGACCGCCAGAAAGGGCAAAAATACAGAAGAGGGAGTCGTGAATGGAGAAGAAGTCATGGTTGGCGTAGGCGATAAGAAGCTGTCGGACAAGACGAGGAGCAAATCCGAGCCAGTCCAGTCATTGGATTGATGAGAACGAACATCACAACCAGGTATAGTCAAGCCGGTAGTTGGGATAGATCGGTAATCCATGATGGTTCGCATATGGTTGTCAACCAGATACTGCGACGAGAAAGAAGTCTTGCGAGGCATGAGGTGAGTCAGTGCAAAACACGAAGTTCCGTGAGAAGGATATGTGAGAGAAGAGACGATGGAGCATGCAAAGAGAATTGCAGACCTGCGCAGGTTCATGTTCATGTAAGCAAATGTTTTTGCCTGATAACAGATAAGGCTGTCCAAGACAAAGGGCTGTTTCCTCACAGTGCTGGCCAGCTGTTCAAATAGGGCTACCACCCGCTGCCTACCCGTACATCTTGATCTTATGCTGGATTTTTTAATTAATCAATCAGAGTCACCGAAAACGCACCGGCTTTGACCATATCGGGCGTCCAAATCTCTCTACTGTCTACATGTAGACACCTAAAATGAAAACACCAGGATCCATGCACCAACTATACAAACAGCAATCGAGTCTACGGATCGAAGCAGCTGGCAATCTATAGCACCCAATCCTCAAGGCTAGAGCACCGCATGCTGCAATACTGACAGCTTTTGCTATTGTTTGCTATGCCAAGTGCTGCCTGGAGTTCAAAGGACGGGTGCTTAGCAAGTCATGTGTTCGGCAAGCCTCGCGCACAGTCATGGGATCGCTCCTGGCACACTCACTTCCCACTGGTCTGAACTTGTTTCTGTTTCTGTTGGAATATTTATTCCCTTACAGGGCTAAATTATGCCCCAGCTCGGCAGAGAGTATGAGTTCACCGAACATCAGGCCGATCAAACAGCCCAGCCTTACCGCAAACTTCCCGTGTATGTAGAATCAACTACCTTATGTGAGCTACCAAGTCACAAGCTTCTTATCTACACGTCCGGTTAGGTTCAAAACTACGATCCCTCGAAAGCTGCCTCATTATTCCCGCGTTTGACTCCGGAGTAGCAGCACAGCTGTGGTTGCCAGCAGATCCCTTGGACGCCAGTAAATCCTACTTTAGGAACGTTGAGCCATCTCTTGTTACGACAACTCGTTTGGCAACCCCGACCTTCAATCAGTTTACACAAGAATGAGAACCACGCTTAAAGTAGCAAGAATCCGTAATGTCAATCTTAAACGAGGTATATATGGATGTGAAAAGTGAAAGAAATTCACCGGCTTCGCTCAAGCCCATGTTGAATAATGACCTGGAGAAATTGTAATTATAAAGGCCAAAACATGGCAAAGCAAACACCACCTTGGTCGGAAGAGCAAGGTCGTACGAAGGCAATACAAGGTACGAAGGTGCTGGGCCTCAAGCGGCTGTCACAGGCATCGGGGAGGATTCAAGGTCATCTAGGTTTGGTCATAATATTATCATGATGCTTCATTGCCTGGGTATCTATGGGAAATATAGGTAGTTATCGTAAAGACCATACAGGTCGAGCATTGCCCACCATCAGAGTGCCCCAGCAATGCTGAAGCGACTGGTAAAACCAACATAAGAATCCAAGAGCTACCATCCCTTTTTGTGAGCGTAGCTCATGGAGCCATGGTGGCTGGAGGTGACCTAAAAAAGTCGTCTCTCGCTCAAACAACTCATTCGAGCTTGAATGACGGAAATGAGAGCAACAGGTGATGTTCTACTCAAGAACAATCTGTCTGCCTGAATAGCGGCACTGCCATCTTGTTCGAAGGGCGACATTCATGTCCAAAACAGCCACCCTTTCATGCATATTGGCATCTATCAAGGGCGGCTAGAATTCCCATGTCGCAAGAGTAGCAGTCCATCCGTCATTCGGTCAACCAATCTGTAGCGATCGGGCTCCGACGTTCGGCTGTATTGAGCTCATGAGCATGCATCGTCAAGTTTGAAGATTAAACACTTGAGCAACTCATGTTCGGCGTCGCTTCTTTTGAGGTTGAGACTTTTCCTCGTCGCCATCCTCAGACTGATCTTCAGCACTGGAACCATCAACAGAAATCACGTCCTCTGGACCGCTCTCTGCATCGCTTTCCCCATCCACTGTGGCTCCGAAGGAAGGCTTTCTGGACCTAGCATCTTCCGTGTCACTACCGAAGCCTTCAAATTCTTCCTCGTCATCGTCGTCTGATTCGGATGCTTCTTCCAATTCCTTCTGGATAGCTTCGTCAGCCTCCTGCTGAAGCTGAGCATCAGCAGACACGTCGGCTTCATCAGACGAGTCCTCCTGCTTCCTCTTTCTTGGCATCTCGCCCAGTCGGCCCTCACGACCACCGACCTTTCCTTCTTCCTCGCCCTCGGCGACAGGAGCAGGAGTGTACCATGGAATCTTGCCTCGCATAAAATCGTTCAAGACCATCTTAGCAACGCCATCCAGGTCAGGCTCACCTCCGCGAAGGAGACGTCCAGCCTTTCGGGAGAGAAGCTCCAGAAACTCGGTTGAGTCAGTCCATCCCGTCAGCTCATACGTCTTTTCCATGTGATGCTGCTTCACTCGCCCCAACAGTGCTTGAATGTACTGTTCTGGATGCTCGACCTTCTCTACTCGGACGACACCTCGAAGCACAAGATCGGTGGGAGTGTCGGTGCTGGACGGAGGAACAACACCAGGACAGTCAATGAGGTAGATGCGCTTCATCAAGCTGACATACTGCCATACTTTGGTCTCACCTGGAATAGGAGCCACAGTGCAAACCTTCTTCTTCAAAAGGGTGTTGATGATGGACGATTTGCCAGTGTTGGGACCACCGATGAGACCGACGGAAATCTGCTTTCGATCCGAGTGTAGGGCTGAGAATTGTCGCAGAAGCTGGATCAGGGAACCTTTTCCAAAAGAGTTGTTGATGCTGGCATGGAATGCCAGAGTAGGGTACTGCTTAGAGAGATGTCGAACCCAAGCGGCCTGTTGACACGATGTCAGCAATGAATCGCATGCAATTATGCATTAAATATGAAGGCAAAGGTAAGGAAATGTTTGTGTCATCACTAAGAAAACTACAATCAATGCCCCAAAAAAGGATATTGGCATAGGCAGATTTCAACTCAATCGGACACGGAGTCTTTCTCATGATGGTAACCAAAACGGCACACATCAGTTGACAACAGAATGTTGCCAACCGTCGAGAATGACATTGATTTCCCAATGATGTAACAGACCGCCTCCATAGGGAGAAAAAGATAGGGGTCCTGACAAAATGCATTGGGTTCGAAGAAATTGGAGGGTCGGTAGAAGTGAGTAGAAAAAAATGGAGATTCTAACTTACACAAACACTGGTAGGAACCAAGTCACATTTGTTGAGAACAAAGATCAAATGCTTGTGGGGAGCTTCCTCCTTGAGATACTTCTCAACACTCCGGCACCTGGTTCCAACGGGATCACGAGCATCAAGAACGTGGATGACGACATCGGAGGAATCAATGACCTTGTAAAGCTCGTTCCAGATTCTCTTGCTCTGTCCCTTGTCAAAGACAGGCTCGATCGACATGGTAAGAGGCTTGTCATCGTCATTCTCTGGGTCGCCAGAGGCACCACTCAGTAACCTCTGCTGCTCGAGACGCTCCTTGTAGGTGTCCATGCTCTTCTCGGTGTCATCGGCCAAGTCGGTCAAGCTGCTAACGCCAAGCTTAACTCGTTTACGCTGGGCCTTGGGACCAAACACATCAGAGAATGGCGACGTCTCGACAGCCATCTTGGCTCGGTGCTGCTTGACGCCGTTCTGGGTATCCGGACCGCCATCGCGAATAAGACTCATGGGGAGCTTGTTGGACTTGAGGAGCACTTGGTATGGGTCACGAGCTTTCTCCTCCATGGCATCACGGAAAGCGTTGAGGGTGTCCTGGGAGACGACACGAGTATTGGTAAACCACTTGCGGTTCGGCTCGATGCGGGCGTTCGGGACATCCCTGGACTGGTACGAAGCAGCCTTGGTGACTTTTCCGTCGGCATTCCTCTGGGCTCTACCCTCCTTGTACATGTTCAAGGCCTTGACCCTCTTCGCATCGCTGTTGGCGAACTCAGTCAGTAAGCAATCCTGTTGAGCGGACGAGGACGAGACGACTTACCGATAGAAGTTTTCGCCCTTGGTCCTGACATTGCCCAGACCATCTCCGGTTTTACCCTGGCGAACACGCCGGGTAGCCTCCTTCTTGCCAGTACCCATGGCGGAAAGATGTGAATGGGTAAACTGAGTACGAGGGCACGCAGAAAGAAAAAGTTGGGGGTCGCAGGAATTTATGTTTCAACTTTTTTTTCTTGAGGAAGATGAGATGCCCCACCAGAGCGGTCCCCGGTGGTTGGCAGCGGAGGCCATTAGCGTCTCCAGCAGAGCAGAAAAAGCACGGGAACGGAGCAAGATAATCCGGTAAATTTGGTGTCCGCCTCGATTTTCTCTGATCATGAAGTGGCATGGAATTGGATAGCTTCGGCTGTTGACGACCAATTGCAATCCCACCTTTCGCGCCTTCACCGCGCTGTAGCCAGCGTCGGATCTATTCATCATGTCACTACCTCTCGGAGCTATCTGCCCCCGGGCAGCCTCCCGCCAAGCCTATGCCGCATCTCGCACATTCTCAACCATGTCTACCCTCCGAAACCACGTTCCTCCGGAATCACCGTCCTATATTCGACTTCCTACCCCTCCTCAATCTGAAGAGAAGAAACTCCCTCGTGTGAGAGGACACCTGCCCGTTCCTCGCGAAATCTTCCCGCGCGACGAAGGCGACCGCAAAGTCCGGCCGGAGTACGTCAAACAAACAGCGCCATACCCTGCGAAGAACCAAAAACCGCAGAATGAGATACAACATTGGAAACAGACCATGGCCAGCAAACGCAGAAAGAACCTACAAATAGGTTTAGATGCCCTCTATAAGCGCCGGAATCGTCGTGACGAGATTCGCAACGAGCGGGTCAGCAAGAAGTTCAAGGAGCACAACGAGGCTGCTGCTGCGCCAGAGAGGGAAGACGATCGTTTGACTCGCAGTACTGTCCTTGATGCTATCATGGACACTACTGTCAAACCTGATCCCGCCCGTTTCGAGCGTGCTGCGCAATCCAAACTTCGAGTCGACGCAGCAGACAAGGCCAAGCGTGAGGCTCGTCGCGACGCCTTGATGGAGCTTTACATTAATGCTTCCAACTTCATCACGAACGAGACCGAGCTCAAGGCAGAGATCGAGACTCTCTTCCATGAGGACTACTTCAAGAAGCAAGGCCAGTCTCTGGGCCGATATGGCAACGCAGAGAACACCTGGGACATTTGGGGCAGGCCAGCGACCATCGCCAACATGCTCGAGACGACGACGGGGACAACTACCAAGATTGTGGACTACTACGAGACTGAGTACGACAGATCAGTCAAGCGTCAAAAGAGAATTGCAGAGGAGTTTACTGGCGGAAAGATGGAATAGGGTTCGGCGAACCCCTGAGATGTACAACAGTGTTAGCCACATACATGTATCCGTATCTATCAATGTATTACTCTTATGACGTTGGCTGTTTTGTCTACCGCCACTCAATTATCGGTAGGATGTAGAAATGTGCACATGATATATGCATGACTATATAGGCTATGGAGAAAAGAGAAGACCGCAGTTCACGAATAGATCATTTCACGTTTAGATTGGGTGATATCAATATCAGAAACAATAAATCCGGATTATATTCAAGACGGTGTCCCATGACCGTTATCCTAACGCCGATGAATGTCTGCAGAACGAAACACATCTGAAATCAACGTGACTGTATACATGAAAATACTCACTAGGCCTGCGCACCAGCCTTTTACACTGGTCTAATGTCTATGAAAAGCGCCGTGGGCTTCTATATCGTCTATCGCTTCTCCACAAGGAGAATGTGCATAGCTGCGTAGGACAACACGATGAAGATGACAGCGAAGATACCCAGGTTGCGGATATCCGGCCAAAGAGCATCATTGTTGAAACCAAACGAACTCAGGATGGCTGCTCCGGGAACTGTGATGTCAAGCCCGTACTTGCTGTCGACAAGCGTGAGCTGGAGCACCTCGTTCACGATAAGTGACTCAAAGCCGTAGTGGAAAATGGAAAGAGTCTGAAGCCAGAGAGCACCCTTGGGGGTGGCATCATGGTTGAGAAGGAATCCGGCAAACAGCAGACTGAACAGCATCACCAAGCTTCCGATCAGATTCGCAACACCGCCGTCCTTGCAGACGATGCCAATGAACAAGCATACAGCTGCGGCGGCCATGTTGAATAACACGAGCACCACAATGAAGTTGAAGAAATGGTTTGAATCAGCCACCAGACCAGTCATTGGATAAATGATGGAGCCCATGAGGATTGGTGGAATAATTCGAAGCGGAATGATATCGAATAAGACCTTGGCCGCGAAGTACGTGGCAGGAGAGTAGTAGCCATTGGCACGTTCACGGACAAACAAGAGCCGCTCTGCAGCAAAGACGTTCAGACTGGTGAGTGTGCTGAACCCGAACAGAGCCAGGAGGAAAAAGAAGAGACCAAGTCGGTTCTGAAAGCCGGGGATATCGTCTGTAAGGCCATAGAAAAGGTAACCCGAGAACACGGCCAAGACAATGGCAATTGCGTAATGAGTGAGCATCAACATGGGGTTGCGGTATAGGTTCTTCCAAGTTCTTTGGGACAGAATGATGAACTGGCGGAGATAGCCAACGCGAGCATAGCCCTTGCCAACAGCGCTGACGTTGGCATTGCTGCCATCCGTGTTACCATTCGAGTTTGGTCCATTGGCGTTCTCTGCATTGGAAATAGCTTGTCTAATTTCTTCCTTAGTTAACGCGGCGATTTCTGAGTGATCAAAAGATCGGGTCATGATATCAAGGTCAGTTCCAGTTGGTACGGCGGGAGGGAGATCATGAGGGTCCTCCAAAAGAGGAGCAGATGCTGAGTCTGAGGGGTTTGGCTGCAGCTGGTATGAGCCAGAGTCCTCGTTTCCAGCGTCAGATACTGTGCCGTCGGCAAGATTCTTCTTTCGGGTGAAGAGCTCACGATCCTGGCGTTTCTTGACCGAGTCTCTACGCAAGTTTCGAGGACGGTTTGACTCGGCGCCACTGTCTCCCCCAATGCTAGTGCCAGAAACGCTGGCAACTGATTTGACGGCTCGCGTACTGCTTGGTCCTACACTGCTGGAGTCCGTAACCAGAGTCCCATCATCAATAGACTGGGTGCTCCCAGCGTGCATTGTAAGGTCAACAAGGTAATCCGCAATGTTGAATCCGGGAGGGCATTCGTATCCAATCTCGTCGAAATAGCCCTGACACTGACTAAAGGGGCCAGAATAAACAGTCCGGCCCTTGGCCAAAAGAATAAGGCGGTCGAAAAGGGCGACAATATTTGATCGAGGTTGGTGGATAGTGAAGATGACCGTTCGCTGGTAGTTCTTGGCAAGAGTCACCAGACACTCAATGACGTTGTAGGCGTTGTAGGCGTCCAGGCCGCTGGTAGGTTCATCGAGGAACAGGATGGAAGGACTGGTCACCAATTCACAAGCTATTCCGACACGCCGTTTCTCTCCTCCAGAGATGCCGCGACCTTTCCCTTCTTCAGATCCGATTAATGAGTCTCGAATATGATGAATACCAAGCTCTTTCTCAACTTCATATACCCGCTGCTCCTTGGCAGCGCGACCCATGTCGCGGGGAAGTCGTAGCAAGGCACTGTTGAGGATGGTCTCATGGACGGTCAAGGTAGAGAGCATGGTATCCTCCTGGTCGACAAAACCAACGACGTTCTTGAAGTCAGAGTCACCGACCTTCTCGCCATTAACATAGAAATCGCCATTCACCTGTCCGCGCTTATTCTTGCGAGCCAGAATGTCAAGGAAGGTGGTTTTTCCAGCACCCGATGCACCCATGATAGCTGTAACCTCCCCAGGTTTGCAGATGCCTTGAATTCCGGTGAGAATGTGCTTCCCATTGAGGGAGTAAGAAACATTCTCAAAATACAGCGATGCAGGCTTATGATCTGCCATGAGCTTCGTGCTCTCGTCGTCGGAATCGTCTAGATAGATGGCGCCATGAGCCAGCTTACGTCGAGAAAGATACCAGGTCAGGACGATGACGGCAACCAAGAAGAGCGAGCAGGCCGCAATGACGCCAGCAATCAAAGGTGTGTTTATCTTCTTGACGGGACGGTGGTATCCTGGTACTTCCGTCTCGTAGATGCATTCACCGGCACGACAATCAAGCAGGATGCTGGAGTCGCCGATCAAGGCGAGAATCAGGGCGTCCATCTCCGGTTCTCTAAAGGCACAATCATGAGCACCTCCATGCTTCTGAGTACATTCGAAGCGACCAGGGCCATTGATCGATTGGTCGAGGAAATCGCTCAGGTCAATAGATCCATCTTTTCCGCAAAGCATCCGATCGGGAATACAGCTGCAGCTGATTTTGTTGCATTTGTAGGATGTGCTGTTCTTGCTTTCACCCCAATCGGCGGCAGAATCGCATTCGGACAAGTGGCAGTAGAAGGACTCGATCTGGTCAACCCAGACTGGAGAAGGTATCAGCAGGTAGTTCCCATTGTTCACGTTCCCAATACGTACACTGAAAGTCGCAAACACCTTCCTCCTTCTTGCACGTAAAGGTAACTTCAGGACGCTGCTTTCCGAGGAGAGTGGTGATCTTTTCGTTGGTCACATCGCAAATCTGGTAATTGTGATTGACGACCTCTCCGTTCTGGTAGCAGACGCCGTTTTCTCCAGTCTCCATCAAAGCATTGCAGGCCTTGTTTTCGGTACACACGTTGCAGTTTATGCCGGTCCAGCCCTCGTCACACTTGCAGGAGTTCCCGGATCGCATCTGTCTGTCCTTGCCTCGGGCAAGCGAGCCACATACTGGTGAAATGATTAGCTACATCTCTGTCAGTATAGTAGCGGGTTATTCGATCGTACGTGGTTGTAAGCAGTCATCACCGCCAAATCCCTCGGGACAATCGCATTTGCCGTTATACTCGTTACAATCCGCGTATTGGGCGCAGGTATGCGCCGGAAGAAGGCAGTTGAAGCTGCGAAAAAGTTAGAGTTTCTTATCCGATGACGATGACTAGTCATCAGATCCAACTCACCAGGGAGGGCAATTGTCCGGTCGGTTGTCGATGAGGGCAGCCTGTGCCCGCAGCATGTCGGCCTGGGAGTAGCTCGCGTTCCAGGCCGAGGCGATGGCTGGTAAGGTAGCCACAGCCCCGACGAGGAGACTCCTCAAGCCGGGAGGAGGCATCGCTGCGGCAGAATAGGTGCGGTTCTGCGAGGGTGGAGGCTCTCGGAAGTCAACAAGTAAGGATGGCGAGATGATGATAAGAGAGAGAGGATTAGAGGTTCATGCCACGGATGACGAGTGACGAGAAGGCTGACCGGGATAAGCTCCCCGACTCGTGGAGTGGCGCCCCGCAGACCGGAAACGAGGCTAGGCAGGTACAGTGCTCCGTGGGAAGGCAAGCGTGAGGGAGAGAGACTTGAGAGGTCAGCAGTCAAGTTAGGTACTTACCTAGGCAGCGCTTCGGAGACGCATTAACAGTGCATAACCTGCCTTAGCCAATGCGGGAGAGCTGCGCAAGGGCACAAGGTGCGTCGACAAGCTCTGGTTGGCACAGCCACCGCAAACAGTGGGTCTCATGACTTCCAAAGTTGGGGCAATGGAGCCACCTCTCCGGATCCAAAGCATCATTCAGGCAAATCATCCATCTGCCATCTGACTCGATGAACTCATATCATATGAGCTTAGCATACGGAGAGCATACATGCGTAGCTGCATGCGGTGAAATGCGAAATAGATACGCGGGATAAATCGGCCGCTGGCTCCGTAACTCGAGGACTATGCATACTTGGTGGTTGCCCTGAAATAACGTTAGCTCGACCCACGTGACAAGGTCCCCTGTACAAGTTGAGAAGCAGTTTGGCTGTAGCAGATCACACGGTATTACCTTACTTTTGGTACGATCTATTGGTTCTTATGTGAGTAAGCTCAATTGCCACTCTCAAGCTCACACTGTCCAGATACCTGTACAGGGGACCTGGCTCTGAGGGGCGAGCTAACGTTATTTCAGGGCAACCACCAAGTACATGGTGAGACTTGTTAGCGGAACAATTTGAGACACAATCAACACTCTGCGTCAAATACCTCAAGAAACTCGGACAAATCTTGATTACCTGTCATGGCTAATTACCGATACATGCACTGTCCCCTCTCCAGAGTTACTACGGACATTCGGTGCTTTCATTCGCCCCGCTATCCGAGTCAGTGCATAGAAGCCATCATCGACTCGGACTATAGCCATCGATGCACCAGTCATGCCATGAATATGTGGCTATTTAATACCACATGTCCTCGTCATCAGATACAGAAGGCCTTTTTTCCTCGATAAG
This sequence comes from Rugonectria rugulosa, assembly GCA_023509875.1. Classification (NCBI taxonomy): domain Eukaryota; kingdom Fungi; phylum Ascomycota; class Sordariomycetes; order Hypocreales; family Nectriaceae; genus Rugonectria; species Rugonectria rugulosa. The sequence goes on along the minus strand of JALNIO010000174.1, from coordinate 37,108 downwards.
AACGTACAGCAATTAGAGAGTATTCTGAACCGTCATCATCTAAAACCGCATCCACCTGTGCAGCCAGTGTTCTTATTGAGGCCTACCCTAGACACAATCAAGAAGATCTGATGCCAGGCTATAGTTCCCCGGCAAGACGATGAACAAAAGCAACAAAATTTTCCGCAACGTATATGATGTTTATGATTCACCCGTGTCGCCCTCGTGGTTTATTAGAAGGGATCTGATGAGAAGACCATGGTTGAGCTATGCAGTTTACTCGACGGCTATGTGAGTGGTAGGATGTGAGTTAAAAATTAAGAAGTTACAAAGCACAAAGCATTAGCAACCAATACCGGCGTAGTTTTGTACGCACTTAGCATACGAGTATAAACGATCGCTTATCTCGACACTAGATTAGATTAAAGAAGCTACACTGAGAAGAACAATATGTGATCTTGCCACCCCAGCTGGAGAGCACGACGGTACGAAGTCAGCGCTGGCGGGGATGAAATGACAGCGCACAGACTTAAAGAATCGTGGCTATGGCCGTAAATTTACGAGGAACTCAGAACTGGTTAAGATAAGTAATGGTTATATCTGTTCGCTACCATACCAACATACCCAGGTAGGCAAGCCACTGGAACAAATGACAAGAAAAGATCAATATGGGGGCCCCTTCAACTAACTGATACGAGAGAGGGCGACCGATTCTGGCGGATTGAACTCGCCGAACTGTCTTATATACACTGCCTACACAAGAGCAAGAAGAGTGCATTTCACGCAATCGTTTCAGTTCAACACATTGAGCTTAGTTTAACGATATTCATCCTTCACACAACTGAATGTCATTTAATATTTACGGACATGGAATCGAACTTGCACCACTTTCCGGGGCGATTTTACTCTTCTAGATGTAAACCTCAATAGATAGTTTCATGTCAAATTACCGGTGAGTATGAGTTTGAGGTATTCAACGATTTGCTAGATCCTGATTGACCTTACCCTATAGGTACCCTAGGGATCTGGTAGGCGCGTTGGGAACATCGCTTCATCCTCACATATGAGCTTCTAATAGTAAATGTGTGTACCCCAGGCGTGATCCAGGGACATTGTGCTTATTAGTCCTCCGTACTAAAACTTGCAATGGCAAAACTTAGTAGTATATGGGGGTATTCATCATAACACTTGAGAATGTAGATGACAAACATTTAGCATTGGACGAACTGTCCCATACGAAACTGCATATCGCATAGTCTAACATCTATTTAAATTGAATATTAGGCTTATTGGAGCAGATATCAAGGCAGTAGAGGCCAAGCCATCCGCTCTGGAGTATTGGCGAGATGAAGACGAAACGCCACTGGATAATTTCACCATCACCGAGCATGGGACAGAACTACCTTTCTTGATTAACCCGGTTACCACCTCATAGGCTGAACTACGTAAGCCTCAAGCCCTCTCGGCGTAGGTATCGGAACTCAGTTAGGATCAGGTCTGAAGTGGTAGCGGCGAGAACGACCCGCCGACCACTCAAAGCTAAGAAGAGGAGTCATTTCTGCCGAGCAAAGCATTCGATGGTCTGGGAAACCACCGGCGCGAATTGCCTGTTTCTTTGTCGGAGACTGGGGATGATCTCGCCCGTGTCTATATGTATCCCTTCAACTTACAAGCATCTGTGATATCCTTTAGGTGCCGGAGTCTATGCCTACAAGGTGCCATGCAGCATGCGTAGACGAGCAGCTGCGGAAATAACTAATCCGTATGGACTCGTCTTGATTGCATGCAAATGACGAGGGTGAAATCACAGAGCGGGATTTGCGTGTGGGGTTTACGGCATGTTGATAGTTGTGAGAAGTGTTCGTCACCCCTACTGGAACTCCTATCACAACAATCATTACAACTCCGTCTGGATAGCCATTTACGAGAAATCGTAACTGCGCCTAATTCCAGAGGCACAGTCCCTCTTTCCGATCAACTCGCGATCCTGCAGCGGAGCCGCGAAATAGTGTGACGTCTCGGGGCTGATGATGAGTCTGATGACGCCGGAATATGAGGAGACGATGAGACTCGGGGTCGATATTGGAAAACTTTACTTTGGCGTGTACACGCGTCGGATAGGTGGCAACGCAGGATAAGACCATAGTGTCTGAGCCATTACGTTGGCCTGGACTGTCACATTACCATTGTGTCGTAGATGGACAATCGGATCGCGAGTAATGCCCTGGCTCCAACGGCACTCAATCCCCTGTTCATGTACTCCGTACGCAGGATATGATTATGGTGAAGACGAATGCGAAGCTGCGTCAAGACTTGGCGGATAACCATGGGACTGTTGGCTCACATGGTGGGGATAAGAGGCGCGAGGACGGTATTGGATCTCTCTCAAGAACGAAGAGCAAGTGAGTTGACGCCCAATTCGGGGATATCGTATGGGAAAGTGAGGATCACCAAGTCGTGCGTTCTTCTGACCCAGATCCCGCTGGTTTTGGGGGCAATGGTGAGCATTTGCCTGTTATGTGTAGATCCCTATGTGTCTAAGACACAAGTATTAGAGGTGAACAACCTTGGAACTGAAGAGATACTTGTATGCATTGAGACGATATGTTTGTGTGCTAGGTATTGAGGTCATGGGAGGTATTTGCACCAATACTAATACGTGTATCCGTACTCGTAGGCAACTTACCGCACCTACTACATGTACAAGTAGCGTATGCACTCATGGGAAAAGAGGCTGATGCAGGCGCCTTGTTTCAATCTGACCAACAGAATGCATGGATGGTGGTGTAACAGTTGACATGCTAGACATGAAACATTGTAGGAGTAGTGCGTCAGAGTAATAAATTTGATGACTTCCGCAAGTCCCGTCACTGTGATTTCACGTACCCTGTACGTGAGTGCCTCATACTGTAATCCACCAAGAAGCAAGTAACAAGTACTAGAGCGGATGGCCTGTGGACTGGCGGGTCAGCGGCACAAGGGCACATTGCACTCGGCCGAGGCGTCGTAAGCATTCGGTGGAGGCTCCAGAAGATTATTGGATCGAGGCCCAGGAACATGGCGCTATTAACGTCCCCTCCATCTGTGAGTGGCGGATAGTGACGGCCTGGGGACTCGAGGGCCACTCAAATATGCCAGCCAGCGAGGATCATTTCTTGGCGCAGCCTTGGGAAGGGGTTTTGTTGCATCTCAAGGACCGTGAGATGTGTTTAGTTGATTGAGGGTGACGAACTGATCTGCATTCGATTTACAGGGCAAAAAGACGGCCAGCCTGAATCAGGTGCCGTGTTTACCTAAGGACAGGGCGAGTCGCGTGCCTCCATGTACTGCGTACGTCAAGTCGTGTCAAGGGGGGGCCGCGAGGGGCGGGACGAGAAACATTCGAAATGATCATCTCCTCCTAGAACCCCAGAGCCGCGGTTCTAGTGCGCTCCAATGTCACTGGGAAAAAGGGTCGTCGTCCAAACAGATGCAGTGCAAATCAATAGTATGACATTGGGTAAGCGATGCCTCGAACTCACTTGGCGAAGCCCGGCCCTTGTCCCGTTGCAGATATCCTCCGAGCGGATATAGCACCCAGGACGTAGTAGAGCCTTGCAAGCGGTTAACAAAGGCCTCTATCGTTTGCTCTTCTCTGAGGTTCGTCCCTAATAAACGTCCGACCAGCGCCCACTTTCCGTGCATACGTCGACCCTTGCCTTCCATGGGCGGCACCTAACTGCTTGTAGATGGGCGTGTCTGGCCTGGGACGCGATGACGACGGCTGCGTAACCCCTCCACACACGTTGTTCCGCTCTTCCTGCTCCAGGGGTTGCTTTTTGGCGCCGACACTGAGCTCAGAGCCGGGAAAGGGAAGACAACGGCGAAACGGGAGAGCAGCTTGAACCGATCACCTGGGGACTGGCAGGTGCTTGCCATTGCCCATTGCCCATTGCCCCCCGGTACTTCAAACAGTAATTACAGCACACATGTACATGCCCAGAAAGAGTGGGCGGCTGGCGGGTTGCGTACGTACGCAAGCCTCTCACTTGCCAGAGCCTCTTCCCTACCATTCTCCGTATGGGTTGCTGGCTTGCGTGGCCCTCCTCCCATCCTTCCCATGGATCCCTCTGATCGAGCTTTTTTTCTCTCAGTCTCTCCCCTGGGCCTCCTACAATCCCCGTGCAAACATCTTGCAATCCCCGTAGCCATTCTGGCAATGCCTACGACTCCCATGCTCCACCTCGCCTGTCGTCTTGCTGGGTTTTCTTACCCCGATTCCCATTTACTTCCCTGTTCCGTCCTGAGACATCTTGTTCTTGCTGACCCTACTGTATCAGCCTGCCCGTTGCAGTTGTGCTTTGCAGAGCCAAACAAACGCTTCTTACCTGCTCATATAGGAGGATCACGGGCAACAACACACTCCTTCAATGCACTCGGCTAGTGACACCACCATTGTTTTATGGATGTAAATCCTCAACTTTTCAGCCACTCTTTCACACAAATTCCACAGCATATACTGCCTTCTGTGAGGCGGTGATTCGAGACCAGCACCGTTGTTAGTTTGACGCCATGAAGGCGTGGCTGCTGGCCGCCTCATTGGTTTCGATATGGCCAGTGGCGCACACTCAAGTCGTTCAATGGGACCTCGAAAGCCGCCGTGTGAACCCACGCCTGTCTCCCAGGTCTCAGTCAACAACAATCACCGAGACTATTAACAACAACAAGAGAAGAGGCGGTTACTTTGCAAATGTCCAGATAGGCAATCCGGGTCAGAACATCACCCTGCAGCTCGATACTGGGAGCAGCGATATCTGGGTGCCGTATAGCAAGTCGAACATCTGTGAAGAGTCGGAATGCCAGTTGGGAAGCTGTGAGCATTTTTCCTGTGTAAATAGTTTCTCATCCACCGCTGACACGATGCAGTCAACCCCAGCAACTCGAGCTCCTTCGACGATGTTGGATCCGGTTTATTTTCCATTACCTATGTCGACAACAGTTACGCAAAGGGCGATTATTTTACCGATCACTTCACTATGGGCGATGTTGAGGTCAAAAACTTGACTATGGGGCTTGCCCTCTCAACCACCATCAGCTACGGATTGATGGGTATTGGATACACCACCAACGAGGCATCCGTTGATACAGCCGACACCACCTACGCCAACCTTCCTGTTGCTTTGTACAACGCTGGAGATATTAATACTGTCGCATATAGCCTCTGGCTCAACGACCTGGATGCTAGCACCGGAAGCATCCTTTTTGGTGGCATCGATACGGACAAGTTTACCGGCAACCTGTCCCGACTTGCAATTGTGTCTGACAATGGCACGTACTATCATTTTACTGTGCCTGTAACCTCCATTACTGCTACTAGCCCGAGTGGAAAGGACAAACTCTCGCCCGAGAGCCTACCTTTTGACGCCGTACTCGATTCCGGAACCACGCTTACCTATATTCCGAACAAACTGGCGTTGCAGGTCTGGGAGGAGGTTGGGGCCGTCTATGAGGCTGATTGGGGATTGGCTGCGCTACCCTGCTCATTCGCGAAGCATGAGGGAAACTTCACATTTGCCTTTGGAGGAAAAGATGGACCGGAAATTGTGATTGGCATGGATGAGCTCGTAATTGATCTCACGAATGGGAACCAGCCCACGTTCGGAGACGGCCAGTACAAGGGGCAGACGGCCTGCGAGTTCGGTATCCAAAACTACACGACTGATGATGTCTACATATTGGGCGCTTCCTTCCTACGGTCTGCCTACGTCGTCTACGACTTGGTGAACAACGAAGTTGGAATGGCTCAGACGAACTTTGACTCTACCGACAGCCACATTGTTGCTTTCGAAAGCAAAGGAGCAGCCATACCGTCAGCGACTGCAGCGCCGAACCAGAACTCGACCCAATCAACATCGACTTCGACAAGCTCGTCGACTTCCACCGATCTCTCAGCGGCCGAAGGTTTCCAGCACGAAACTGCCAACGCGGCACCCATGGATGTGCCTGGGACGAGCCTGATGGTTGTGGCCATCACAATGGCCTTCATGTTTGCAGGGGGCGGCACCTTTCTCAGCAACCTGAGTTGATGAGTACTAGGGTGATTCGTAGTACATATTGTTGCTGTATTGGGCAGGGATGTCATTAGCGGGAGCGCTTGGCGTTGGATAATGATTGGTTCATACGGGTTGATTATTTTTTGAGGGCGTTTGCATACAAAGATATCCATCTGGGCGGCGTTGATTAAAAAAAAAAGACACAGGTACAGGGTTGGTTAACTGCGAATTATCAATGACGAAGAGACGAGATAGAGCAAGTCCACATGCAGCTTAGAAGAGGTGGGAGAGGAGGATGATACCAATTTGTTGGGATTCTGCATTGAGGACATTGAATTGACCCAGGTCCTTTTCAATCGACCTATTTTTGTGTCTACAGGGACATGTGCCTGACCTCCGATGTTTCTCACAACGCTCGTAAGACGAGACATTTTATGTCCAATGCGTTTATCTAGGTACATGTACAACGGTCACCATAATTGCTGAAAGGTAGGTAGTTCACTGCTTCCAGAGGTCCATTACCTTCTTGTATACCTACCACGTACCTAGGTAGGTGGTAGTCGAAGTGTAGGTACCTAATTAATACTCCATAAACCGGTATAAAACAGCTATAATATAGGTTAGGTACTTGCTTAGATATGGGGTTGTTAATTGGCCCTGGGTCAGTGGTGTCTACATAGGTGTCCGCCGGCGTAGAGGAACAAATGGGAACGCGGATGCACGTGCTGGCGCTACCAACTGCCACACTTTGGCTCCTGCTAATCCCGACCGGCACCGAAAAAAAAAATGATCCCAGTCCCAATCGGCCGTTGAGAATTAGCAACCTCCATCTCCATCGTCTGCAACGTCGGAGTCGCCAATACAGCAAAATGAGGGCATCCGGGGTTGCCAGATGGCTCAATTGCCGTCTGCTGTCAGCCGCCCACCAGACGAGCTGTGGTACTCGTCAATTCAATGTCTCTGTTGCTGTACCTGCTTGGGAATCCCGTCGAGCCTTTAGCCAGACTGTCTTACGACCGAGCGCTGCCCAAGAAGCGTACGGGTTCCAAACCCCTCAATTGGCTCCATCAGTTACTGACTATTTTGTCCCCTTGCAGGCTTCGTAAGGCTCAGGAAGATGCTGCCAGTTTGACTCCCGAATATGTCGCCGCCAACATGGACCCCGCAGAGGCCAAGCGACTCTCGCGAGTCCGAAACATTGGTATCGCTGTACGGCACATTGACTTTCCCCCTCTGTTGTCACTGGCTAATCTGGAAGAATAGGCGCATATCGACAGCGGAAAGACAACTGTCACCGAGCGTGTTCTCTTCTATACCGGTCGAATCAACGCAATTCACGAAGTTCGAGGCAAAGATGCGGTCGGCGCCAAGATGGACTCCATGGAACTCGAAAGGGAAAAAGGCATCACCATTCAGTCCGCAGCGACGTTCTGCGACTGGAAGAAAACGGAAAACGGAAAAGAGGAAACATACCACTTCAACTTGATTGATACTCCGGGTCACATTGATTTCACCATCGAAGTCGAGCGAGCTCTGCGTGTTCTCGACGGTGCCGTCATGATTCTGTGTGCTGTTAGCGGTGTCCAGTCTCAGACCATTACCGTCGACCGACAAATGAAACGATACAATGTCCCCCGAATCTCTTTCATCAACAAGATGGACCGCATGGGCGCAAACCCTTGGAAAGTCGTCGAGCAGATTAACACGAAACTCAAGATCCCTGCTGCTGCTATTCAGGTTCCCATTGGCGCTGAAGACGAGTTCCAGGGTGTCATTGACTTGATCGATATGAAGGCTATCTACTTCGAGGGTCCCCGTGGCACCAAGATTCGCACTACTGATCAGATTCCCGGACCTATGCAGGAATTTGTCAAGGAGAAGCGCCAGGCCCTCGTTGAGAAGCTTGCCGATGTCGATGATGAGATTGCTGAGCTTTACCTCGACGAGCAAGAGCCTACCAACCAGCAGATTAAGGATGCCATCCGCCGTGCCACCATCTCTCTCAAGTTCAGTCCTGTCATGATGGGCTCTGCTCTTGCCGACAAGGGTGTCCAGCCCATGCTTGATGCCGTCTGTGAATACCTCCCCAACCCCTCCGAAGTTGAGAACACCGCTTTGGACAAGGTTAATGACGAAAAGACTGTCAAACTGGTTCCTTACAACTCGCTCCCCTTCGTTGGCCTCGCTTTCAAGCTTGAGGAGAACAACTATGGTCAGCTCACCTACATCCGCGTCTACCAGGGCAAGCTCACCAAGGGTTCTTATCTCTTCAACTCCCGCACCGACAAGAAGGTTCGCATCCCCCGAATTGTGCGCATGCACTCCAACGAGATGGAGGATGTCTCCGAGGTTGGAGCCGGTGAAATCTGCGCCGTGTTTGGCGTCGACTGTGCATCTGGTGATACCTTTACCGACGGTGGCCTACCCTACACCATGTCTTCCATGTTTGTTCCCGATGCTGTCATGTCTCTTTCCATCAAGCCCAAGCGAAGCGGAGATGCCGATAACTTCAGTAAGGCCATGAACAGGTTCCAGCGTGAAGACCCTACTTTCCGTGTCCACGTCGACGCCGAGAGTGAGGAGACTATCATTTCTGGTATGGGTGAATTGCACCTGGAAGTTTATGTCGAGCGTCTCAAGCGAGAGTACAAGACTGAGTGTTCCACTGGCCAACCTCGTGTCGCCTACCGAGAGACTATCTCCCGACGTGCCGACTATGACTTCCTCTTCAAGCGACAAAGCGGTGGTCCTGGCGACTTTGCTCGTGTTGCTGGTTGGATCGAGCCCAACGATAAGCCTGATGAGAACCACTACGAAAGCCAAGTCGTCGGAGGCCACATCCCTGACAAGTTCCTATCGGCTTGTGCCAAGGGTTTCGAGCTTGTTACTGAGAAGGGCCCTCTTCTTGGACACAAGGTTATTGGCGCCAAGATGATTGTCAACGATGGTGCTACCCACGTCACTGATTCTTCTGATTACGCCTTCAGCTTGGCCACTCAGATGGCTTTCCGCAAGTCCTTCCCCGAGGCAGGCGGCCAGGTCCTCGAGCCTCTCATGAAGACCACCATCACTGCACCCAATGAGTTCCAGGGCAACATCCTCATGTTGATGAACAAGCGAAATGCCACGATCCATGATACCGATGTCGGTTCCGAGGACTTTACCCTTATCTGCGACTGCAGTTTGAACGCCATGTTTGGCTTCAGCTCGCAGCTCCGAGCTGCTACTCAGGGCAAGGGCGAATTCAGCATGGAATTCAGCCACTATGCTCCCGCTCCCCCTCATCTCCAGTATGTCCCCTTCCTAATACGTGCATCTGCTGTGATGAAACTGACCGTTTTATAGGAAGGAGTTGGTTGCCAAGTACCAGGCCGAGTTGGAGTCCAAGCGAACAAAGTAAAGAATTGATGTGTGATGTATGGCGTTTGGATTATAAGGTGCACTTGCTGAGCATGACGCGCCGTGTTGTAAAATACGTACGGGTTGGATGTACGATGATGTACAATATTTACTAT
>JALNIO010000174.1:0-27471 GCA_023509875.1 Rugonectria rugulosa | reverse complement strand
TAAATGAAAAGGCCAGATGATTGCATCTGAACGCCAAAAAGATGGATAGATCAGTTCAGGATGTATAAAATATACAAAATCTCCTCCAGAGTCCACATCGTCTCTCCTTTTAGTTGGTATCAATCCTCTTAGTTCCATTGCCATACCACTGGGTCAGGCCTCATCGCTGTTGGACATATCTACAAACGTCGGAGAATGTCAGCGACAACCTCCTCCGTGGTGGCCTTACCGCCCAGATCAGGGCTCAGCAGCTTGCCCTCCTCGAGGTTGCCGTCAACGGCGGCGTAGATCTTGGCAGCAGCCTCCTCCTCGTTTAGGAACTCGAGCATCAGGGCAGTGCTGCGAAGGGTAGCGATGGGGTTGGCAATGTTCTTGCCCTGGATGTCGGGAGCGCTGCCGTGGCAAGGCTCGCCGATGGCGAAACCCTCACCGACGTTGGCGCTGGGGACGAGACCAAGACTGCCGACGAGAGCGGCAGCGCCGTCGGAGAGAATGTCGCCGTACAGGTTGGGTGCGACAATGACGTCGTAGTCCTCGGGCTGGCGGAAGAGCTTGTAGACCATGGAGTCGACAATCTGCTCTTCGACCGTGATCGAGCCGTACTTGGGGTCAGCGAGGGCCCTCTTGGAAGTGGCGCGGAACAGGCCGTCGGTCTGGGAGAGGACGTTGGACTTGTGGGTGATGGTGACGAGGGGCGACTTGTGGATGCTGGAGGAGCCAGCGTCGCGGATCTTCTGGCGGCGGAGAGCAATGTCGCCGGCCATGGAAGCGATGCGGAATGAGGCCTTCTCGGAAATGCGCTTGATGGCCTCGGCGACCTTGCCATCAGGTGTGTCACGGGTAGTCTCCTGTTTGACGTACAAATCCTCCGTGTTCTCGCGAACAATGACCATGTCAATGGGCTTGGGGGCGGTCAGGACGGTCTTGACGGGGCGGACATTGGCGTAGAGGTCGAGCTTCTTGCGCAGGGCGACAATGGGCGACGAGTAGCCCTTGACGGCCTGGGTGGGGGAGCTGACGGCACCAAAGAGGGCGCCATCGCACTCGTTCTTGAGAACCTCGACGGTCTTGTCGGGAAGGGCGGCACCCGTCTGCTCAAAGGTCTCAAAGCCGGCCTTGAGGTCGACAAAGTCGAACTTGAGTCCCAGCGAGGCGGGGAGGGCTTCTAGGATGCGGCGGCCGGCGGGGATGACTTCCTTGCCGATGCCGTCACCTGGGATGAGGCCTAAGAAGATGAAGTCAGCGGCAAGTCTTTGGCAATTGATTGATGGGGGGTTCGTACGTACCGATTCTGAGGGTTCGGATAGACATGGTCAACGCAATGGGACGTGAGGTTGATGCAGAAGTTTTGTTCTCTGGGGCCGAGGATCGGAGCTTAGCTTTGGAGGTTTGAAGGTGGTGTGGCAGAATATTTTACCCGGGGTTAAAAAAAAAAAGGTGACATGCACAGAGCCCAATTATTGACTCGAATCGCCAGACTTCATTCGCATATTGTTGAACCAAGTCTTGCGTTCTTAGAACTTGCTAACTAAGAGTTTGAAGACTTACTGCGGTCTCAGCAATCATGCACCATCATCTGACTGACATTGACCGTTGAACTACCTCGTTGCTCTTCGTGCTTTTTTGTTGCTCATTCGAATAGGTTGATGTGTGGTCCCTGTTGATGAACGACGAACAACTCATCAGTATCAGAGCACTTCACAGTCACCAGAGCTCATATGAGTCTATCTGTATGGATCTAATATGGCACCATGCCTGATCTCCGTAGCGCTTCTGCCGCCGCACGTATTCCAATATGATGTATCCATACCCCGTGCTTAACGAGGTTTTCGCCTAAGTGACCAATTGCATGAGTTGATTGCTCAGTTCGAACCAAACAACGTATATGACGTAACGAGGTGTTGGCTACAGCCTTCCGAGATACCCTCCGAAGACCAGAAGAATGAAAGATGGTTCAATTATTGATCTCATAGGTATAAGACTCGATATACCAAGATCGGATCGATAGGTAGTCATCCGTGAGGCTAAAGAAGATCACCTTAGTTAGCCTTCCTTGCATTATAAAAAAATTCTGTGGAGACTGTTGAAGAAACCCTTAGAGACGTGCCTCGTCAATTCCACTTTACTCCCATCAGTCTATCCGAATGAACAGCGCTGCCACGAGTCTGACGGGTTGCTGGAGGATTTGATATCACAAATGGGTGTCTATGAGACTCTGGTGCACTCCCTGTTGATCAGTCTCAAACAAGAATAAGCAAGCAATTGCCGGAAGCTTCGTGCCACCTGATATACGTTGGAAGGGTGATGAAATGAAAAGCGCAGGGAGAGAAAAGGGAAAGATTGGCTGATTCAAATAATCCTCGGCCTATCTCAACGTTATCCCTAATGTCGAGATGGGGTCTCTTTACAAATTGAATGAACACCTCTATCTGCCGTTGCAAACGATGGGTAGCAATGCCTCTAACACAATGCGCTTTTGGCAACCTTCAACGCGTCTCCTGTTACTCAGATCTGGAATTACATAACAGCTGAGTGTAGGTGGGCTAAGTTGGAACGCACGTATGTAATGCCAGCATAAGAACTCTGATATTCAAGATTCATCATTACTGGGAGATACTCCGAGACGCCCTCCCCACCTGTTCCAGTTGTAATGAAGGGGACCACTCCCCGAGAGGGAGCGAGACTGCTCACAGGACAACAGCTGCTATGGATGAAACCTGTCTCCTACTGCACCATGGATGGATTTCCAAGAGATGACCGGCTGTTTGAGGTTACATCGAGCGTATTGGTCCGGTTGGTTGTACCGGGGCTTGGAGATCAAAGACTAATGCAGATGGGGGAGGACGGGGCCCTTGCTATTATTATTTCGGGACATGCATCATGCATGATCCCTTTTGGAAGGCTTCCATTTCCAAGCTGTATTCGTATGGAGACTTCGTACTGCCCTGGATTTTTTCTACGTGGCGTTTTTGCCCAGTACCTCGTACTCGAATCACGCTTTGTCTTGTTGCCTCTATTCCCAGCTCGTCCAACCCGTCCTTGTCAGTTCATCCTGCGTTGCCTGGTCGCCCGGCTCCGTAACCGTGTCCGGCGACGCCATGACAGGTGGGATTGGGACTGGACAGGCAACCTAATAACGGGATTTCCTTTTGATGTTAATTAGCGAGATCCAATGATGGACTCGACCAGGCAACCCGAACCAATGGATCGCCCGGCCTCTTCAGGACCCATCTGTCACAGTTAATGACTTGTGACGGGCCCCAGGGGTGCAGTACATGATTGTGCGGGTGCAAGGACGCACAACATCATGTACCTGTTCTGGCACATCAACCTGGCTTGGTGGCGGGCACACAAAGTTAGCGGTTCACGATGACTTCTGGTTTAGGCACAATGGGCCTAGGTAGGATATGGGAACATCTCATTTACGAAGTAAGGTGTTTGGGCAAACTACCTATGCAGCTACTACGTAGAATTTCATGGAGGTGGCTTGATGCGGCCATGCGAATCAAGTCCTCGTATAGAGTGCATGTCTCCCTTCTGTAACGCGCCGTAGCTATTGATACAGTAAGTGAAATACCCGCGAGTAACACGTGGAAGATGTAGATACGTGGCATTGCCGAATTCCACAAACAATTATCGTCCTGTGCATCTCATCTCATCTCTTGTTTGGTGTCTTTGCTGTCCTTGCTGTCCAACTCCGCATCACGCAGGTACTTCGCGCCAGGTACCGAGGATCCACCAGGTACCTGAGCCTGGACTGGGGGTGGCCAAATTCAATCAATGCCCAAAGCTCCCCTTTAGCAGTTTACCCCTAACACCATCCGTACTGTAGTACAGTGTTCTGGCTGAGGTCCCCCCTTATTCATTTTCTGGAACAGCACTAGATACAAAGTACTCCATACTCTGCAGCATGTTCCCTCGAGGGGGGACCTTTGGCGCCCCATCTCCTGCCTCACCTGAGTTACGGAGATGACTGAGAGGTACCTCGTCTTCCCGCAGTGACGCTCCCCTGTGGCAAGTACCCCTAAGCAGGTACCCGAACCCCGGTCCAAAACCGACGAGAGGTACCCGCTTAGACTGGCCTTATCCCATCAACTCCACGGCGGGCATGCGCCTCCTGTGGTCTGCCGCCTGAAAGCTCATAATCAGACACCCTTCTCCCGATCCGACCACGCATTCATCACCTACTGCTGCTCTTTCTTCCTGCCTTTTTGTTTTGCTGCTGGCCAACACTCCCTCACCGACCTCACGGCATCTCGCCAACAGGTTTCCGACCTCTCTTCGGATCGTCTCTCCCTCACAGCTCCCCTTATTACGCCCAACTCCTATCCACCATGAGTCAAGTCAGGAACCTCCGTGCCATGTTCGAGGGCAAAGGCGATACTAGCCCTCCCGACAGAGGCAGATCGTCGGGAGCGTCCACTCCAGTTGCAGGTACGACCGACACTTCCCCAAGTTATTTGCCCTCAATTCGTTTCTCTGTCGTGATTTCCTCTCCCTCTATTTTACAATAAGGGAAAGAGCGCACAGTATATCATCTCCGTCCCCGTTCTTTCCTATTAGTGCTTCTCTCTCATGTAAGGGGGTTCGCACTGTCTCCCTTTTTGCTCTCAAGCCCTGAGCTACCGCCCAATGCTAATTTCTCAAACCACATTTCAGGCGTCGCCAGTTCCGATTCCCCTCGACCTCTCTCCAAAGTACGCACAAACTTCGTCGCTATCGAAAAGGACGGTCGAATAGGCCTACGAAGAGACCAGAGTCACGAATCCAGCGTATCAAGGCGACGGTTAAGCATGGAGACGGATTCCGAATCTACCTCGTCTGTTCCCGACAAGCCTTTCCAGGCTCCCGAGGAAGCACCAAAAGTTTCCAAGCTTGTCCTTCACGACACTATTCCAGAGTCACCTCGCCAACCCGCAGAAGTCGAGAAGAAGATCATTGATTTCAAACCAGCGCCCCAGAAGCCAATTACTCCGACCGAGGAGAAGCCTGGCTTGAAGAAGATCGATCAGGTGGAGGTCGAAGCTCCCAAAGCTACTTCTCCCAAGCCTGAGCCTTCTGAGCCTACCGAAGCGGCTCCGAAATCGCCAGTCAAGGACCTCAAGGGCCCCAAGGCGCCAATTGTCTCTGGTGCTGTGAATGGAAGAGCGAAAGTCGAGAAGCCCAAGGAGCCAGTTAAGGAACCAGCTTCTGTTGCTCCTGCGAAGACTACAGCAGCCAAGAAGCCGACTACTCGCCCGGCCGCTATTTCGACCAATAAGCCTACTTCTAAGCCTGCAGCGAAATCACCTCTCAAAACGCCTTCGAGTGCTTCCGAAAAAGGAACTCCCAAGCAGCCCGTCAAGGCTCACGATAAACCCACGGTTAAGAAGGAACCAACACCCGCCAAAGCTGCTTCTTCTACTACCACTCGACATGCAGCGAGTAGTGCCACCAAGAAGCCTCAGCCAATTAAGCCGGTACCCAGTGACACGGGCTTTGTCAAGCCCAAGCCAAAGTCACCGACGAAACCTGTTCATCTTCCCTCCTCGCTTACTGCGCCTACTGCATCTTCAGTCTCCAAAGGGGCGACTTCGCGCCAAACCCAAGTGCGCTCATCTGCTAATACTGGCAATCTCAACGTTCCAGGTCGCTCCCCTAGTAGGGCAAGTGTATCGACAACAACCAGTACAGGCAAGACGGTCAAGCGAAAACCCTCCATTGTCAACCGTTCGAGGCCTAGCATAGGCCCGCCTCCCGTAAAGAAGACGGACGCGACTGCTAAGAAGGATGTCGCTCCTGTTGATGAAAGCTTCCTTGCACGAATGATGCGACCAACCCAGGCCTCGTCCTCTAAGACGACCGAAAAAGCCCCCGTGACGCCTCCGAGAAAGAAGACCCAGCGGTCATCAGTCGGAGCTGAAGGCCACCGAGATCATCATCCAAAGGCTCCAGGAAGCGCCAAGAAGCCATTGAGACGTCAGGCCGAGTCATCTATAGCCTCGCGATCGGCCCACTCCAAGGAAAGCAGCCCTGCTCCGGCGGACGAATCCGTAGTTATTTCGGAGCCGGATCCCGTTGAATCAGTCAAGAGTGAGCTGCCTGAGCCAGTTGTTGAGCCTCTTCGGGAAGAGTCCACCACCACATTGGAACCTAAGGAGGACGTCACGGAGGCCGTATCTGTCGACGAGGCCGAGCAAGATGTTAATGAACCGGAGAATATCAGCGAAGCGGTGGAGCCTGCGCAAGAGGAGAAGGCTATTGAACCTGTGGTTGTTGATGAACCAATTGTCGAGACAGTGGAGGAAGAGTCTGCACCGATTGAACCGTTCAAGCCTGATCAGGTCAAGGTCGAGGAGGCCGAGCCAGAAGCGGAGCCTGAGCACGATAACATTCCAGAGCCTGAGCCTGAGAAGGCGGCGGAAGCTGAGGAGACCAAGACCGAATCCGAGCCCGAGAAGATAGTTGCGCCTGAGGAATCTGAGACAGCTGTCGAGGAACCCCAAAAGACGGAAGATGATGAACATACGGAAGAGGTATCTCCCGCTGTCGAGGAGACGTCTCTTGCTGATGAGGCGCCTGCTGCTTTGGCCAATCAAGAGGCAGCTCCGGTTGAGGAGGCTCAGCTGCCCGTTGAAGAGGACCCTGTGAAGGATCAAGTTGAGATTCAAGAGCCGGCACCATCATCCGAGGTGGAAAAGAAGAAAGAGGAGGAACTTGTCGAGGAAGGACTTAAGGAAGAAGAAAAGACGGATTCGGAGATTATTTCGAAGGAGGACTTGACTACCCAATAAGTTTTGGCAGACTGATACCAATAAGGAAAATCCATAAGTCGGGGAAGTTTTTAAAGTTATTAAGATACCTGTTATCAGCGAAGGCGAATGGTGAATTTAAATACATTTATATTGGAAGACTTGATAACCGCGTACTTCTCTAGTTTAGTCCACGCTGTTATTCTTTTACAATATTGCCCTCGAATAGGCAATTTCCTTAGTTGTACATGCTCCAGATTTGGTTCGTGCTGAAGCTTTATATCATCCAACCAGACATCGTTATAATCCATTCCTGGGCCTGACTTCAATCCCCCGTTTTCCCTGTTATGACACACGACATATCAGAACCCCGCCAGTTTTCCTGGCCAATGCCTCCCGTGACTCCAAAACACCTCGTGAAGTCGAAACGTACATGCACTCCCCCAAGTTGAGCCCTGAAACAACGCCACCCTTGAGCTTCGTCGGGAACCCCCTCGTCAGGCGGGCCAGCTCGGTGATGTCGGCGGTGAAGATGCGCTTGGGGGTGCTGATGGCCCTGGCCTGGGAGAGGACGGGCTTGCCGTCCCAGTACTTGAGGCCGAGCCACAGGCGCATCTGGGCGACGTTTGCGTGCGTGACGGGCTCGGGGATCTGGGCGACCATTTGCTCGGGGGTCGGGGGGTTGGGTCCCGCGCGGTAGACGGCAGAGAAGAAGCCGGAGCGGTGGAGGGCGAGGGCGAGCTGGAGGTTGTATTTGCAGTTCTTGACGGATGTGATGCCGAGTTTGGCCTTGGAGGCGTTTTGGAGGTGGGAGCACATGTGTGCTATGTTGAGGATGGAGGGCATGACAGGCAAAGGTTGTCGTCGGGATTTTTTCGTGCGATGCGAGGATATGATTAGGAGGAAGGTTTCGAGATCGACAAGATGGTGATTTGGGTCGGGCTATAGGAAGCGATCGTGAGCGAGGTGTCTGGCGGGTTATTCCGAATTGTAAACTTACATTGTGTATCCGACGGGCCACAACCAGAGCGTTTCGCCCGGAGTAAATGTCAATTGGTTGAAAGCAAGGCTTCACTTGCGTCGGGGACAGGTGCCGACCTGTTTTCGTTTTACAAAGGCGTCGTAACGGGGCTCCCCTCTTAGGTGTAATTGCTGGGAAGCCATCGCCAAAATTTCAGAGCCGCGAGAGAGATGACTAAGCGGAGTAGAGCGCAAGCCCGCATATTTGCATCTTTACGCATTGATGCATATATCTACTGCGATGGTTGAATCATCATTGAGGATTAAATTTAGATTATTATGATATTATGCTGATACTGAAAGAGATTCGTATGTTTCGTTTATTCAAGCCTATGTACGGCTGGTTTTGTCCAGGCTCTATACTTCGCTTGACACGATAACATCAGTTTGGTAAGTTGGCGGGCTCCGTCGGATAATAGATCGCATGCTAAGGGTAGGTAATCAGGCCAATCTTTGCTGTGACTTTGCATTTGCTTGACAGTAACATTCAGAGATATGAATACAAGCTGTGTGTTACGCAAACCTACATACAACATTACTGTATTCCATTTTGCTGAGGGCAACTCCATTTTGCACCTCATAACCCTCTTTCTTTTCTTACCATACAGTACTATACAACTTTTAGCTTAACAAATTGAGTAGAGTGCTTTTCCAATGAGGATCTTGCTTCTCCAGCACCAAAAATCTTATTCCTTTCAGAGGTGTCCCTCTGTAAGTACCGTTTGTACGGCATGCAAGACGTTTCCCAGTGTCCGCCGATATTTGTACCCAAGAACAGCTGTCGTCACCAGTAATGGACTAGCAAGAGCCGCGAAGAAGCCTCGAACGAGGACCTTACCCTGCGCATCGCTCTTATGGATCACATCCAGGTATCCCTCGTTACTGAAGCTGACTCTGGAGTACTTTGTCTGCCAGCCAAAGCTGGGAAGATGGACACTCATGAACTCTTCGAGGAATTTACGTAGACGATATCTCCTCGACAGAACTGATGATCTCATCTCGACGTAGTTTTGCAGTGCCAAATCATTAATGGCGTGTGCGTCAGCTGGTCGGGTAGCAGAGTATTCAGCCAAGGCCAGCGATCGCTGAAACGCTGGTGTTGTTGCGATAGTCGTCTCGCTGGCTGGGTTGTTGGTCTCATCCATCCGGACGTATTTGTCCAGAATGGAAAAGAGTATTCGCACATCTTCCATGCCTGCGTTCATGCCTTGTCCGTAGAACGGCACCATGGCATGGGACGCATCGCCGACAATGACGCACGACGAGCCATGGTGATAGGGTTTACATTTGAGACTGATGAGTGGCAGGTGAGGGTTTGCCTCGAAGCTCTCAATGAGTTCTTCAGGGGGGATCAAGTCGGTAACTCCGGGAAAATGACTGTCGAAGAAGGCTGGTAGGCGTGAAGAGTTACCCTCAAGTTCTGCGAACTCCTTGCTCGGCATGAATAAAGTGCATGTGAAAGAGCCATCCTTTGCTAGTATTAGTGGGTTTGCTTGATGGGACGGTAACACGAGCATGACTCACATCACTAGGTATGGCAATAAACATAAAATCCTTGCCTGGCCAGATGTGTAGATGGTTCGGAGAAATTCGGAATCTTGACAAATCATCTTTTGTGTGATCGTTGTGAATAGGCTTGAGCTGGAATTCACACCAAAGAGTGTCAATGTACTCTTGTTGGTAGTTCATCCTGGTAAACTTCATCAAATGATAGCGAACCGCGGAATGGGCGCCATCGGCTCCGATCATGAGGTCGAAATCCGTGTCAATCTCGTCAGGACGCGTGCCCTTTTCTGGGTGGCTGTCTTGAACCTCGAACCAGGCTTTACGCACTCGAAAGTCAGCTCCGGTGAGCTTGTGGCTGAAGTGCAATTGAACATTTGGCATGCCCTCGAGGATGTCGAGAAGTCTCTTGTTGAGTCCTGCTCTGTCAATTGCGTGGATAGCCTGTATTAGTCATATTAACTTGATGCGACGTGAGAAAACTGAGGCAATTAATCATACTCTGCCTTTGACATCGTAATCCTGAGATTGTTCGAATAGGGTTCCGTTTTGTCGTCGGCCATGAATCATACGTCCTCTCATAGGAATTGTCGTAGACATGACATGTTCCAAGAGATCGGGTTGACCAGCATGGCGCATGGCATTGATTCCGCGCTCTGAGATGGCCAGATTGATAGATTTTGTGAAGTTGAGCGGGATGGTACTAGGATCTCGGAGGTCTGGGATCAATTAGTAAGTGAGGACTGGCAATTAATTAATTTGATGAGCGACTGTTGTACGCTCAGAATTGGACATGACAGGTCGTCAAGTCATTTGCAGGCTGTTGAGGCAATTCGCATGTTGCGCAATTGTCCGCCGCGCGCCATCGACTCAATGGCAAATATATTTTACATAGTACCTAGTTGGAGTCAGGAAAAGAGAAGACTTGACTTACCAGGACGCAGTTCATAAACTTCAACTTGATATCCTCGCTGAGCAGCATACAAAGCTGCCAGCGATCCAACAGGCCCTGCACCCACCACAACAATCTTTTGAGAACTCTCCATTTTGATGTTTCGAGGTTGTCAAGGACGAGCGGAAAGAGAGCTCGCAAAAGCAGAGTTACACTTGTACTTGACTCGACGGTTCCGGCCGTCCAACTTCCAATGGGATGACCAGGATTCCGATAAGATAAGAAGAAAAATCGGAGAAGAATCTGACCCCGATACAAGAGTGCCAGCTTGCAAACTTGGATGCTTTGTAAAAGTATGGAATACTTTTATTGAATAGATGCATAACTACCTCCTGCATGTAGGCGGTACATCAACTAACGGGCCTCGGGAGGCCGGGTCTTCGGGCTTAGCGGCGCCGGGAAGGATCCACAATCCCACCAAAGCATCTATCCACAACACGGAGTTGATCTTTTGCTCCAAAAGTTGCACAACAGCATCACAGCATTGGTGACAGTTTTTGGACCAGGCTGTCGCACATTGCCTAATCGACTTTCTATCGTACGTCAATATCCTTGCGCACTCTATACGACTATCAAAACCCCGGCGACTCTCCTGGCTTGCTCATAAGCCTCGTCCACCATCGTCCCCCCTCCACGAGCAAGGCCGTCATGACCTCCGAATCCCCTGCCAAGAAGTGCTTAGGCGCCGACTGTGATAACGATGCGGGCACTTTGCAGTGTCCGACCTGCTTGAAGCATGGTATCAAGGACAGCTTTTTCTGCTCTCAAGAGTGCTTCAAGAGAAACTGGGTATGTACCTTCAACTCCCGTCAACGAGTTTGCCGCTAACAAGCCTTCCAGAGCATTCACAAGACGATGCACAAGTCGCAAAGTAATATCCTCCACCATTTTATTCCTCCGAAAGCAATCTCACCAGATCCAGCTACCGGCTATTACAATCCCTTCCCCAACTTTCCCTACGCCGGCCCTCTTCGACCTGTCTACCCCCTCTCCCCGCATAGGACGCTTCCCAAGTCGATCCCTCACCCCGTTTGGTGGCAAGATGGCAATCCCAAGTACAGCCGCTCTCTGACAAATCGCAACAAAATCGATATCCTCGACAAAGCTGGCCAGGATGCCATGCGAAAGGTTTGCCGACTCGCACGAGAAGTTCTCGACCTTGCAGCCGCAGCAGCAAAACCGGGAGTTAGCACCGATTACATTGATGAAGTCGTACATAAAGCCTGCATCGAACGAGAAGTATGTATTCGATTCCACTCCACCGAGTTCGAGGTCCATCCATAGTCCCGAATTGGCAACTAACTTCTCCTTAGTCTTACCCCTCGCCCTTGAACTACAACCACTTCCCCAAGTCGTGTTGTACGTCTGTCAACGAAGTAATTTGCCACGGTATCCCCGACCAGCGTCTCCTCCTCGACGGCGATATTCTCAACATCGATGTCTCCATTTACCATGAAGGATACCACGCCGATCTGAACGAGACCTACTATATTGGCGACAAAGCCTTGGCTAATCCTGATGCTGTTCGTGTGACTGAGACGGCTCGAGAATGCTTGGAAGAATCCATCAAGGCTGTCAAGCCCGGTGTCTTGATCCGTGACTTTGGAAACATCATCGAGAAGATTGCCAAGAAGAACAACTGCAGTGTTATTCGAACATACTGTGGTCATGGCGTTGGGAAGCTGTTCCATTGCCCCCCCAACGTGCCTCACTACGCCAAGAACAAGGCCATTGGCGAGTGCAAGCCCGGCATGACATTTACTATTGAGCCAATGATTGCTGTTGGCAAGTACAGAGACATTACCTGGCCTGATAACTGGACGAGTACGACGATTGATGGCAAGTTGACGGCACAATTCGGTAAGTTTCGAGGCACTTTCACGTACTTGAACGGCGCTTACACACTCTACAGAGCATACTCTACTTGTTACCGAGGACGGCGTAGAAGTCCTGACAGCAAGGCTGGAGAATTCTCCTGGCGGCCCTGTTCCTCGAATCTAGCCCGCTGCTGGCAGAGTAAAGTCAACCTAATTTCGTGAGCATTCTGAGCCGCAGGATATTCTCCTGGACATGGCGGAGTCTTAGTTAGAGGGAGGCATGGACTGCTGCAAACATAAATGGTATCATGGGTGGCATTTGTCGGAGTTTGCTGGACAGTGGTTGTGTCATAGAACGAGAAGTGGTTGCGGGAGGCCGGGTGTTGGGATAAAGAATGCACATGTGTTGATACCAAGAGTTACGGGTTGCCAGGATGTATCGTTTGAGTGAGATATTTTGAAGTTTGCACTTCATGAGACATGTGCCAAAGGAAACCGAGCCGACTTGGTTTCGATTCGAGACTCGAAGCGTGGGGCGACGCCGCCGTTCCCGGATGCAGGTCTAGGATTATGCCGTGTGACGCAATTGGAAGAGACATTGGCTCCTTCGATCCATACCATGTCTGAGACGCAAGCAGAGGCAGAAACAATAAAGCTCCTTGGCAGCCAATAAGGTCAAGAGGGCTACCTGGTTGTCGATACACGTATGCGGTCATTGCCTGGCAAGGTCTGGCAGGGTCTGCAGGGCTTGCAGGGCTCGCTGATGGGGGCGCCCCATGTCCCAGCCACACTCTCTTGGCCGTTTCCAGTGGAAGCGGCCGCGCGCCACCTGGACACCAAAAGTGCGATCCGCAGGCTTCCATGCAGCGGGCAGCAGGTGTCAAATGCGTCCTGTTTGACGGCGGCAAAGGGCCTGGGAGCCTCTGTCATCATCGGGCGAGCTAGGCTGTTAGTGGTTCCTGTGCCTTGCTTCTGGGGCTTCTGGTTTTCTGGGCTTCTGCAAGCACTGCGCTGAACGCATTGATTAGTTAGTATCCATACTCCGTGCTCCGTACCACATGTACGGACACTCCGTAGAGAGCAGAAAGCGGAGAGCAAGAAATATAATAGCGAGCAGATGTTTCCTCCACCTTCTATCGCCTCTCTACCATTTGAATGTCCCGAGGCTACCCAGTTGAGGATAGGGAGTTACAAGGCGCCAACTTCACCACCTGCTCCGTACCCAACAGTCACGTCGACGTTCTCTGTGACGCCTGGTTCCATCCATCCTTACCACTTCAGTGCTATTCCCGCTAAAAGGTTACCTACCTAGGTACCTCTCCCACCTTAAGGGTACCCAAGGTACCTACTTAGTTAAACCACACCATCTGCTGCCCGCCACCACAATTCTTCCTCCTCCTCTCTTCACCTCCCCCACTCTCCGTTCCCGCCTCAGGACTCCAACGATCATCCGCCCTTGATTCTTCCACCCAGGCCACGTTGTGACTTTTTTTTTTAATCCTCAGCATCTTCTCTCCGCCATTTGCTATCAGACGACGCCAACCCCGGTCCGCGCGCGCAAATAGGAGCTTGTGAAAAAGCTGCACGAACAGCTGTCCTCCATCCACCTCGCTTCGAGATAATCACCTCGGCCCTCAACTTCGACCTCGACCTCGATCCCGCACAACACACATATTTCCCGCAGCAAGAACCATCATGATGTCTGGAGAAGCTTGGCTGTTCCTTTTGTCGGTGTTGATCAACGCCGTCAACCTGTTCCTGCAGGTTTTCTTCACTATCATGTATAGTGACCTGGAGTGGTATGTCGCAATCCCACCCACCCGATGCCAAAATCTGCACCCGAGTCTGTTTGCGCAGTCGAGGATCGAGTACACCTGGAATCAAGAGCTAACTATTATTTCTTCAGCGACTACATCAACCCTATTGATCTCTGCAACCGACTCAACACCTACATTATTCCCGAGGCCGCCGTTCATGGTTTCCTGACCTTCCTCTTCCTTATCAACGGATACTGGGTTCCTCTGATCCTTAACCTTCCCCTCCTTGGCTGGAACGTCAAAAAGTGCGTGCCCGATGCACAAAAGTCCACCGCGCTCGGCTAACCTCCTTCCAGGATCGTCGACAACACTCATCTCCTCGATGCTACTGAGATTTTCCGCAAGCTCAACGTCCACAAGAAGGTATGCGATTTGGCTTCCAGAGTTGCGCGCTTCTCTAACATTATTGCAGGAATCCTTCTTCAAGCTGGGCTTCCACCTCATCATGTTCTTCTTCTACCTCTACAGCATGATTGTTGCTCTCATCCGTGACGAGTCCTCCTAAATGCGCCATCTACTGAAGAGCCAACTGCGAAACCAGTCCTCGAGTCGCATTCGAGGCCAACCCCCATAAGCCTGCGACTGATCACGAGGCTGCAGGCCAGGAGAATCACACGAGTACGCGCCGTGCTCAAAAAGCGTTGCTTGACGAACCTCGAGGCCACGAGATGAGTCTGCCGCGCCGTAAATAACGAGTGGAAGATAGTATAGATTGATGATGGGTTTAAAGAGACGGGCTTGGCGTATATAACGTGCTATGATGCCGGCTGGCGCTCTGGTTGATTATTTCTTGGCGGCTGGGAGGGCGCTGCAAGCTGGTTTGTAGGAGCTTGATGCTTTTTGTCGCCTCCTCGCCATTTGTTCGGTCATTGTCCTGGCATCATAATTGAGTAATGATCAAGCTCAAGAGTACCTGTGTGTAATAATACGAAATATGACAATTCTAAGTGTACTTGTACCTAATTCATAACTGATTATTAGAACTGAGGTACGCATCCGCCTGACTGGGCGCATCCCGTTCCCTCTGGCGTCACGTGACCCAAATTTCAAGCTTCTGCGCCTGGACTCTTCTTGAGCGATGCGCAACACAATACTCATCTTTTCCTGCATGCAACTATTTGCCATTAATCAAAATGGCTGATTTCGGGGAGTATCCGCCAAATATGGCGTCTCAGGACGCCCTTATCGTCCGAGAACAAAAAGAGCCCGACCACGCCGTGGTGCCATACTCGGCCGAAGATCTGTCGCGTCCTCAACTCGGCCCCGCGAATCCCTTCAACAGCGACCCGAACCAACTGAAGCGTAAGAACGTACTGACTGGTCTCGCCTCGGAAACCTTTGTCAGCGAACACACTTTCAGAACCAAGCATCGCGCAGTCGAGAGAAGAGGTGGTCCCGAGAGAGAGTACCAAACCAACGCTCAGATCAAGGAGGAAGCTGCCCGAATACGTGCGGGGAGAGAATCCAAGGGCGATGCCAGCATTGCTGAAGGCCCGGGCGCCTACGTTGGACCCTGGGCGAGATACAAGCGGAAAGAGTATGAAGAGGTTGGGGAGGACGAGGAGCTGGCAAGCGACGAGGAATATGAGATTGTCGAAGAGGAGGAGGAAGTTGTCGCAAGCGGCACGGTAGTCAAAGCGCCGGTCAGGGCATTGGAGAGAAGGAAGGAGGTTGAAGCACAAGGCGATGAGACGACGACATTTCACGGGTCAGCCGAATACGATTACCAGGGCAGAACATACATGCACGTACCCCAGGATCTCGACATCGACCTTCGCAAGGAGCCCGGAAGCGTTACCAACTTTATTCCCAAGAAGCAGATCCACGCCTGGAAAGATCACAAGCAGGCCGTCACCGCCTTGCGATTCTTCCCGAATTCTGGACATTTGCTCTTGTCAGGTGGAGCAGATACCACAGTCAAAATTTACGATGTATACCACGAGCGGGAGCTTTTGCGGACGTATTCTGGACATTCTAGGGCAATTTCCGATCTCTGCTTCAACACTTCCGGCACTCAATACCTCTCTTCTTCATATGATCGCATGATCAAGCTCTGGGATACAGAAACAGGCGTGTGTGTCAGCAAGTTTACTACCGGCAAGACACCTCACGTCATCAAGTTCAACCCAGATCCCGAGCACGCCAACGAGTTCCTAGCCGGCATGTCGGATAAGAAGATTGTCCAGTTCGACATCCGAACCCCCAAAGAGATTGTGCAAGAGTACGATCATCACTTGGCTGCCATCAACACCATTACCTTTGTCGATGATAACCGTCGCTTCATGACTACCTCGGACGACAAGTCTCTGAGAGCCTGGGATTACAACATCCCTGTGCCCATCAAGTATGTCGCAGAGCCGGATATGTATCCGATGACACGCGCCGCTGCTCACCCAAGCGGAAAATACGTCGCATATCAGAGCTCCGACAACCAGATTCTTGTCTACGGCGCAGTTGACAAGTTCCGTCAGAACCGCAAGAAAAGCTACCGCGGGCATAACAATGCCGGGTTAGCCATTGACTTGGACTGCAGTCCCGACGGCCAGTTCCTCGCATCTGGTGATCAGGGCGGTTACGTGTGCTTCTGGGACTGGAAGACTTCCAAGATGTATCACAAGATCAAGGCGGGCAACCAAGCCATCACGTGCGTCAAGTGGCATCCCCAGGAGACGAGCAAGGTGGTGACGGCTGGTTTGGATGGGGAAATCAAATTCTGGGACTAAAAGATGGTAATAAGTTATATCAGGCATGGCAAGGCGTTTTGGAATATACAGGTTATGAAAGAAAAGCCCATCCACTAAGTACCTAGTTACACATGTATATCTGATGGCTGGTTGCTTTTATTCAAGAGTCATTTGCCAAAGATTATTCTTGGCAGCACACTTGCTCCTAGTCTCTAATCATCTCATGCTTCAGGCAGCAATACCAATAATGCCGCGGCTCCGTTCAAGATCATCTAACGTAACCTCTAGGCCACAACCTCGCCCATGTCGCCCTCTTTCAGTGCTCCCAGCAACATGCGTGCAATATCCCTATCTGCCTTGTCGTCTGTGTCGCCCATTTCATCCCACACCGTCCCAATCCACTCAGCAGAGACGTCTGGCATGGGCCCATCGAGATATAAGCCCTCGAACTCGCTTGTTCCGCTCGGTGACTCCTGGAATACGCCGTTTGTGTTTGTGTACAAGCCGTTGAATCCCCCTAGGGATAGAGCATTTGCGCCAGAAGGATCGTCCGAGGGCATCGGGTAGCGTACTTGGTCCTGGAGAGCCTCGAGGGCTGCTTCTTCCGCGGTGGACATGTGCGAGTCTGTTTGCGAAAGTGGTGAGTGGTGAGACTCCGAGTCAGAGGGGTTTGACTGCAAAGTGCCTTGGTTCTCCAAGACTGTACCTGAGGCTGCTCCGAATCCGCCCGAGGGATTGCAGGTGCGGTTGGCTTCAATGAGAGCCTTCAAGGGACTAAACCCTCCTACAAAGAGCCCGCGGAGACTGACCGGGAAATCGCCGTCCTCGGGCAGGCGACCCTTGCTGAGGCTGACGTCCAGCGCCAGCGCCAGCCGCAGGTAAGAACTGGGCTGCAGGGCAAGAATGTCGGTCCAGTCGGTGACGTTGGGGTTCTGGCTGCCCCGACCGCTCGTGTCGTCCAGCTGGGCGAGGTTGACGACGTGGCGCACAATCTCGCTGACCCAGTCGACGCCGTCGTACTGGGGCTGGTACGTCTTCATGGCCTCGATGAGGATGTTGAGGCGGTGCTGCTTGAGCGCCGACGCGGCGTCCGAGTCGAGGCCGCCGGGGTCCCTCGAAGGCGCCGAGAGCTTGACGTCGAGGATGTTGAGGACGAGGGGCAGCGCGGTGCACGCGACGGCGGAGATGGGCAGCCAGCGCGCCAACTTGAGGTGGACGAGCTCCTTGAGGCACTCGGTCACGCCCGAGGCGGCGTCCTGGAGCTCGTGGCGGTTCTCGTAGATGGTAGACAGGCCCCTCGTGGTGGTGGAGGCGACGGCGCTGAGGCTGTCGCCGTTGGGGAGGGCTTGGAGGATGGACAGGTGCAAGATCTCGTGGTGGGCGAGGACAACGCGCGAGGAGTGGTAGTACATGTACATGAGATTGGTGTAGAGGATGATGGAGTCGTGTTGGAACTCCTTGTTACTGTCCGTGCCGCCCCGAGAGAGAGGGCTGCCACCGAACAGGGGGAACCGAGACGTTGCCGACTTGTACCACCTTCTGAGAGCCGTCTTGTACTCTTGGATGCGAACTGCGTCCCCCGGATCGGACTGTCGTCCCCATCCGGGGGCGTCATCCTGCGGGAAGACGAGCATCAGTATGTCGGTCAAGACCACGTACAGCTCCAGGACCTGGGCCAGGATCTCGGCAAGAGTCTTCTTGGTGCCCGGGTTGTACACCCTCGACCGCTCAAACTCATTGTCCAGGTCCGCGAAGCCGAGGATCGGGTTGGAATCAAAGTCAAAGTGCGCCTTTGTGATCTGGATGGGCCGCCGCATGAGCAAACCCAGGGTGCGGTCGCGCACGACGCAGCACCACCATACCCTCTTGAGGATATTCTGCTTTCGATGCTGCATCGGGTGCGTGGCGGCCGAGAAGACGGGCATGGCCGCGTAGTGGTGCGCATCTACACTCTTGGCGTGCTGGACCGCCAGGCTGAGCCACGACGTGCTGGGGTTCCTGGTGTTTGTCGGGGCCCAAAAGGAGAGCAAGAGGGCGGCCTGGGCGATGGCCAGCGAGGACGACTCGGACTCGAAGTCGTAGAGCAGCTTGGCGCGGCGGTACAAAGCGGCCCTGGCGGCGCGGATGCTGGGGTGGCCGAGGGCCTTGATGGTGGCGCGGGAGACAAAGTTGCACGAGGCGAAGAGGATGGCCTGGAGGACCAGCAGCGACATGCGCTCCGTGGGCATCTCGGAGCTGTCGCCGTGGCAGTACAGGGCCCAAAAGTCCCCCTCGTTCAGTAAGGGAAGCAGCGGGTGGACGTGGAGGAAGTACTGCTGGAGGAACTCGTCGAGGAGTGCACGAGTGGGAACCCGGAGGCATCCTTGCAGCTCGAGGTAGTTTACATCCTGCGGAGGGATGTTGGAGAGGTTGCCCATGAGGAGGAAGGGGTAGTATGAGTAGACGACGTCGGATGTGAGCCCAATCCGAGGTTCGCCAGACAGGACATCGGTGCTCTTGGTTGAGAACTGGTTCACAGAGGGTGCGTAACTAGATTGTATCTTGTCTAGGAAACGCAGAAGATGTTAGCGAATGCAACTTGAGCAGTGAACCAGAGACTGCTGGGACTTGCCTCGTCGTCTTTCACAGTTTTTCTGAGAACCTTGCTCTTGCAGGTCATCGGCCTCCGTCATGGCACTGTCCCGTCTGCTTTCATGCTGCACATCACCGTTGACAGATTCAGGCCTAGGAGTCAAGATGTGCACATGAGCCGGGGATTCCGCGACTGTATTCATCCGCGACCTGACCACTGCTTCTGCAGACTCCGCGGGGCAAGGGTGAGAGCTCTTGGGTGAATACGGAGGGTGCGACGCCTGGACGTGGACATGGCTGAGGGTTTCCCGCTGGTTTCGTCTGCTCCGGAGGGATAGGATGTGAGTTCGATGAAGAGAGAAGCTCAATTATGAACGTGTAGGAATACGTACAATCTCGATGCTCTGCCGGTGACAACGCAAGCTTCGCTGTCGAGGTAGCAGTTCATACACGGTCTTCCCCTCTGGGAGACGTCACACCGGACCTTGCGAGCACGACAAGAGAGGCAAGCTTTGGGGGCTCGCTTGCGGATCTTGGTTGGAGGCTTGGGTTTGGGATCCATTGACGGCGTCTCGGTCGAAGTCATCGTGGTAGTCATGATTGCCAATTGCTCTCTGGAGACAACAACTCGGGCAAGATTGGTAAGGAGGCTATTCGTGAAGGCAAATGAGAAAAGTCAAGGAGGGGAAAGGACCAACGGGGGGGAAGAGAAGGGCGGGCAGACTGTTGAGTCGAGTTTGGAGTAAGGTGGACATGACTGGGCATGCTCGATAAGGAGGGATCCGGGGAACCCTGTCTTTCGCAGCCACAACTCCTTTCTACCGACCATCTCCATGTCCATATGTCTCTCAAAAGGAACCTAACTTACATAGCGTCTCCTATCTCGTGAGGGGGACGCGGGGTACGGGATGATCGAGAGAGTGTGGGGTATGGGGTAAGGATGAGACGGCTTCAAAGACGAGGACAAGTCATGTTATCTAGACCAAGAGGAGACTTCCAACGTTGGAGTTGATCTACTCTTTGCAAGGACCGAGCAGTGGGCAAGCCTCGGTATGGAAATACTCAGAGTCAGGAAATGCAGACAAGCTGTCGATCCATGAGTCAGAGTCAAGTGAGTCCGGGTATTCTTTACCGCGGTCAACCCAATAGACAGTCGAAATGGCCCGTTTTAAACGCGGGGTTCACCTTCAAGTGACCCCCTCCATCTGAATCATTAGCCCGATTCCGTATCAGGTACCAGATTGCCTTGCTCCCCGGAGTCCGATAGATGCCCGGTAGTTTTAACTCCATAGCTCCGGACCCGAAGGCCGGGTCTCTTCCTGTTCCGATTCGTCAGCGAAATCAAGACGTGAGACGAAGAAGAGTCTTCGTCGGGGACATCTAACTATATCTCTTTGAAAGAAACTTACTTAACTTGCTTCTCCAATCCTTTGATCTGACTGCGATGAACAACTCGAGTTGCTCTGCACAAATGGTAGCCAGCTCTGAAGCTGGATACAACTTCTCAGCAAAGACAATACACACAATGTTCCGACTAAACAAGGCTCAACTTCAATTCTCGTAACTTTTCCGCTATTCATTTTTATTTGCATTCATTACGCCGAGATGCCAATATTTCGAGCCTAAAGGCGTCATCGCTGTATGATCTCCCGTCTACGAGCAACATGCCATTGCGTAGACGCCATCTTGGGCTTGACCCTGTCCGACAGTGGCCGATAATCTCATAAAACCGTGGCGAAAACCAGAGATCAATGACTGCCTCTGCAGCTCACGTCGACAGTTGCCTTGTTCATTCCGACCAGAGCTGCCATTTTCCCAATCTTTGCAACCATTGCCAGCAAAAACGCCTGGCCCAACCAAACACCCCCGGATCCAGAAACCGCCGGTATCCAACCTGAAAATAAATCGATGCTTTTTCTCGCTTTTTTGCCCGTTGAGAGAAAGAGAGGAGATGTGAGTAAAAATGAAAATTTTAGTGTGCAAGGGGATGCTCCTACAGCTCAGCTCATCACCATTGCACCAGTTCGTCGTCGTCATAGATCAGACCAGGGCAGGTTCCGCAACGGCAACGGAATCCGTATCTCACATACAGATCCAGAGGAGTTCTTCCTATCCCGTAAGAGATGGTCAACTCCTCGCCGGCGGTGATCTTGTCCGCCTTGACGAGCATTTCCAGAGTGTCGTCGTCGCTATTAAACGTGTACTCGACGTTGTCGCTCGGGTGGCAAGAGTGATTAAAACGGGAGGCAATCGGGAACAGTCCAGCCATGTCTCTTACCCCTGTCGAGAAGCTGTGGGTTTACGTTAGTGATGGCTCTGGTCATATTGAATCACTCATCGTAACATGGCATCTGAGATAGTGCCACCCCGGAGTCCACGGCGTTCCTCAGCTCCTGTACAGTACTCCGACCCTCATCTCGGACGAGGATCGAAGTTGCGATGCGCCAGAGTAAATCTCAAACAAAACTCACCAATTGGCCATCCAGATTGCCTGGAGTTTGGGCGTCCCGGGCTTACACATGTCAGTCGCATGCAAGGTCAGCGCAAGCTCTTGCGTGCCCCTGTCCAGTTTTGCGAATTCTTTAAACAGGGACAAGGAATTGGCCTTGAACAGAGGTTGCTCGATGAGGATCCTGTCACCGTATTTGAGGTGCTTCGTGGCGAATGCGCCGAACCCGGCAATCTTTGATTCGCAAACAGCAAAGTATTCGTTTTGGAAGAGGGCGTTTTCGGGGCACCACGTCGAAGGCGCAAGTCCTTCCTCTTCCAGTAGAGATTGCTTGGGAATTTCAGGCTCATGAGTTTCATCCTCGTTTACCTCGAGCGGCTTGAAGAAAAGTCGTCGAGGGAGCGGTGGACACAAGACACTCGTTGAATCCAACGGCCGCACGCCACGGCTCGTGAGGCAGAGCACGAATCTCGCATCGCGTTAGATGATAGAAGAAGCTGGGGGCTTAGCTGGTCATACTCATCGCGGTCCTCGTCCTCGTCGTCGGTCCAGAGATCCGTGTCGGTAGTGAAACCGGATTCCGACTCAGAGGTGCATGCAAACTCGAGATCGAACGTGTCAGTAGATGGCCAAAATTGATCCCGGTTCAAGACGTCCTTGCAAAGAAGCGGCTTCTCGGAGGGAGCCGATGTAGTCGAGACGTCTTGAGATTTCTGAGCCTTTTGGGTCGTGTCAATTATGTTTGCATTCATGATGAAGGAGATGTGCGACATGAACCAAAGCCATGAGGGCGAGTTGCGTTGGATGTATCCTCAAATAAGAATTCTTACCACTGAGTTGACCATGTTATTCTCCGTTTGAGATGGAGAGGCCGGCTCCAACTGAACATGAGCTTCGCCTCGGAGTTGAAGGCTCAGGCTCGGTATCGCATCAGTTGTGGTGAGTATATCCATGGTGTTGTGCGACGATAGGCTTGAAACTCGGCTGCTTTAGGTAAGACTTGGAAAAATGTCAAGGTGAGATATGGTGAGAGGAGTTATAGTGTAAAGATAGTAGTCGAGTTAAGGACAAGGTTGATGTGAGCAGGGGTTTATTAATAAGGAGATGTGTAGTTCATGCGAATGGTTGCTTGCGCCTTATGGTCCGAGGTAGCGGATGAATCACACACACACACAATAGGGGGGCTTTACTATCGTTCATGTGCGTAAGGGCCACCCAGTGCCGCCTTGGTTTCACAGAAGTCGGGGCCAATCGCATGGATGATGAAGTAATGGATGTTTTTCCAAAGAAATATTGAGGCTGAAAGAAAGAAAAAAAAATTGGAAGAAGAGGACGAGTAGAGAGCAGTCGCGTGGCATGTGAAGCCATGCATGCGCCACAAATCCAGAAGTTGCACAAGAAGAAAAACTAAATTAAAAGACAAACAAAAAATTGCAGGAAGAAAAAGGAAGAAGAAAAAAATTCGGGAAGAGAAATCATGCAAAAGAAAAAGAAGAGAGCAAACTGCGGCTCTGGAAATGCATCTCGCCATCCAAACAGCTTCAAGGCAAACATCATGTACCTGCACCTTCTGTAAGCGAATATCGACCATGCATATTATATTACTGATAACCAACATCTTCTACCCTTCTCTGTATTTTTTATTCTATTTTATTATTCTTCTATATTTTTTCCCTTCTTTTCTTTAGTATTAGATCATCACCAGACCATCAAAGCACGCCCATCGTGGCCAAATAACAGCCTATTGCGCGATGCTGGTCCAACAACCGCGTGAGGTCAGCTGATGGCAATATCGCCTGGTTTCCCGGGATGCCCGACTACACTTGGCTTCTGCTTATATGGCTTTGATTATTCTCTTTCCCTTTCTTTTCCTCTTGCATTCTACAATTTTATCAGTCTTCATCCTCAATCATGTGCAACACTTCTTCCAGCACCAGTGCCTGCTCTATATCACGAAAACATCTGCCATTCAAACACCATCCTGCAAGTGCTGAGCGTTCTTTCTAGCATCGTGATTCTTTGATCCTACCTATCCCGTAACCGTGAAGCCTTCCATCTATATACAGTTCCAAGATAACTAAACAAAAGAACAAGTAAACCAAAAAACAACGAGTGAATCCGGACCAGGGCTTGCCTCCCTCCTCTTTGACAGCGCCAAACAACAACCATAACAAAACAAATATCCAACTAGGGACAAAAGACAGACTTATCCACCCTCTCAAAACCCCAAATACCCAGGGGATTTGTTCCCAAACAAAAAAAAATGCCCAAGTTATTTCTTTTCCCGTTCGTTCGTATACGTGCAGTGAAACCTCCTCCCTTAGACCCTGGACCCCTATATCCAACAAGGGTATATATATAACTCGAAACAGCTTCCGCTCGCCCCGCGCCCTGCCATGACACAAAAAGACCCTTCAGGTTACAGTCTTGTCAGACATAGGAGTGAATCTGCCACCCCGGATCTCTAGACCAAAAACGTCACTGCTGCTGCCCCGTGCTGTAACGTCTCGACGGCTTCGTTCCTCGGTCGACCATTCTTCGAATAGCGTCTTCTGTGCCGAGTGATGCAGTGTGATGCAGTGTGAAAGCTTTGTTATTGTTCCTTGATCAACCTGTTGGTTGGAAATGACCATTGTGACTGCTTGTAGCCTGCAAGCAGTAGTTGTCCTGTCCAACCCCCCAAGTGTGAGACCATCTCTCCTATTGTCTCTTCCTCGTCTTGGCCTTTACCACTTCCGCTTCGGTCGAAGTGGACAGCTACCTCCACAGTCTGGGCACTTCAGGAAGGACGGCTTCTGCCAAACCATCCTGCACCGGCACACCCAGAGATCGAGACCTGTCCTCGTTGTCAGGCAGTCAAAGGGCACGTGGAGACCAGTCTTGACTCCGCACTCGATGCAGAACCGACGCAAACCAACGATCCGGTCCCCGCGGCCAGGCTCGCGGTCTGAAACAACGCGGCCGTGGGGGTCGACGTAGGTGGACGAGGGCTGCAGGACGTCAAAGTGCTCGGGTCTCCTCACGCGGAAGCAGATGTAGCATTCAAAGTTTCCCGGCTGGTGATCCGATCCCTTCTCGCTGGGGCGGTGTTGCGGAAAGTCCTTGGCCGCCCTCATGACGAACTGGAACTTGTCCTCCGGGTCCGCCATCCTCTGCGGTTGGATCGTTCGGTGAAAGTTGCGGTTCACGACGGAGAGGAAGATGAGCGTCTGGTAGTCGAGGTGGGAGAAGATGAGCCGTTGTACCTCATTAGGAAGCCGCTCTAGGGGTGAGGCCATGACGGGCGGTGATAGTCTTGGTAGAGAGGGCGAGCGGGAACTCGAAAGGGCCCTCGGGCTGGGTAGAGTGATGGACTGGCTTGGTGAGTAGGAAGGAGGAGTTGTGTAAATGGGAGGAAGCTTGACATCCGGAGGAGGCGGTTGACGAGATAGGACAATCATGGTAGAAGCAAGGATGTTGATGGGTTTGATGGGTTGACAGGAGAAAAGGCCTGGGTTGTGTTCGGAGGAAGTTGAGTTGCTCTGCTGCTGTTGGTCAAACTCTGACCGGCATTAACAGCGAGACCCAATAATGTGTAAGATGCTGCTAGGCTTTTGCGTGGCAAAGTCAACCCCAAGCAACGAAGAAGTTTACCAAGTGATCGGCGAGGAAAGTAAAGTGATGGGCAGAAAACTAGTCCAACGGCGGAGAGGAGCAGGATAAGCCAGGAGGAGTAGGGACTATGTAGAAGTAGGAAGAGAGCAACGATAGAATGATGGTACAGGATCAGAATGATGGGCGATCTCGATAATCTAATGCGAGAGCGATGTGGGCTCTATAAGGATTAGGGAACCCAAGGGACGAGGGGAGGAGAAGGAACATTGAGCTAATGAGGGCTTCAGGTGAAAGGGACGACGGCCCAACGCCATGCTTGCAATGGTTGCCAACCTTGCTTTTTGTCCCATTATCCATTTGGGTGGGAAAATACTCCGTAAGTCGTTGGACATTGGAACTAGGTCGTTCAATGGAGAGCCAACTGGGGGGTGGGAATGGGGGTGGACGGTTTGAGGGTGTGGTTGAGAGCAGGGGCCATTGGAGGAGGAGAGGGAGAGCGTGAGGCAGAGAGACAGAGCACAGAGCACAGGCACAGACAGGGCATGGGCTGCAGGCATGGGCAATAGGCATGGGGGAGCAGGTACATGGATAGTAGGTATCCGTAGTGTTAGTTAGCAGACAGGACGGGGACAAGGGGAGCAAACATGACAAGCATGGCGGTATTGGACCACCACCACCACACAAAAAAAGGCAGCAAAAAGGCGTGTGTACTGCATTTGCACTTGTACGCGGTAATGCGAGTTGGCCCCCTCCAGTAAGAGACGGATGGATCGTGGGTTGTGTGTTTCGAAGGCTGAGACGAGGGCACTTGTGTTTGGCGCCTCCTCTCTCCATGAAACACACAAACGCGGATACACTCCGTGTCTATTCTTGTTCTTCTTCTGCCTCTACTCTTCTTCTCTCTATATCCGAATGCACAAGGCATCGTTCAATCCTCCTCCTCTTCCCCCTCGAGGTTTGGTGGGCCGGCAAGCCAAGCCCACGAGCCCTTTCGGTCATGGCCGCATATGCCGCCGGCGCCGGTAGGATGGGGACATGGGGTGGCCTCTTATCCTCCCCGGTCGCCGGATGTGAGGCGAAAGAGAGATCGGAGGGGAGGGGGCTGTTTGTTAGTTAGCATGTATTGTAGGATTGCATCGTTATGTGCGTGCTTCAAAGCTGTGACGGCTATCTATTGGACCAGGCGATATGTATGTTTGCATGCCCTCTCAGACGCACACCATGCAAGGAGCAGCCAGGCGGTAAAGGGGGGGGGAACGACCAGAATGGTAATTTTTTCCTCTTTCGAATGGTTTCATGTCACAGCTCGAATCGAGTCAATGCTAGATAGCATACATTACGATCCTCTCCCGTTCCGTTCCGTTCACGTCTGCTCCCCCTCCCCTCCCCCAATCACCCCCGGTGACGGAGATGCCGTTCCATCAGACAGGGAGGTTCGCGATGAAACAAAAGACGAGAAAGAACAAGGCCCCCCCGAAACAAGAAAAGTTACCGAGAAAACAGAGCAGAGGATGATCTTGTCAGAAAGAACAAAAGAACAAAGAAACCATGCATCATGACCGGTCCATGACATCCATGCCCCCCCTTGCTCCTCTCTTCCCTTGCCTTGCCTTGCCTCCCCTCCCCTTGTCCTCTACGACGTAAAAGAAAGAAAGAAAAAAACCAAAACCCAGAAGAGAGGACTGACCCTGGTTCCCACGAATTGCACCAGACAGGGACGACGGCAGAGCGGGCGACTAAAACGCGGCGGGCGGGGGGCCCGAGACTTTTTTGGTCTTTCATCTGGTGTGTCTCACCAACCAAACTGCCCTTACTTTGCAACACTAGCACCCGATGACCGATGACGATAAAGTGCCTTTTGCTTTTTTTGTGCATAGCTCTAACGGATCTGCCAGTCTCCGGGGAAAGAGAGTTTCGTGTTATGCTGCGAGGTGTGCAGTAGGGCGGGAAAGCATCTATTGGCTGGACGTTGTAACTAGCAGGGCGACCAACGTCCAAGGGGGAGGGCATTCTTCATTGGACCTGTCTGGTTAGGTAATGAAGAAGCACAATGCACATACAAGTACGTCGCAGCAACAGTAAGAAACAACAACAACAACAACAACATCATCATCATCATCATCATCATCAGCTACAAGCATGAGCAACCCTCGTTGGTAGGCGCAGGGCACGCATGTTTGCTGGCAGCCCCCCCTGGGAACAGTGTCACACACCCCCGGGGGGGCAGCACAGCGTCTCTTGTCATGTGAATGGAGGGCCATACGACAGAAGGTGACAGTGATGAACCAGTCTGTCGGGACAGTGGTCCCCCCCCTCCCCTCCCCCCAGGCGCG